>UCOJ01000587.1:0-83889 GCA_900474305.1 Cecidostiba fungosa
ATCTGAACTGCACTACTCTTCGTAGGAAATCTGAACCACACTAGTCTTCGTAGGAAATCTGAACCACACTACTCTTCGTAGGATATTTGAACCACACTTGTCTTCGTAGGGACCGACGATATATATATGTCGAAGAAAAATTTCCCTGCCCTTATTCGCTCATTAAAAATCAATGTTCTTAGAGAAAAGTTGATTCTTTTTCAGTCTACGCTCTGAGAGGAGAGAGAACGGAGCTTAAAAACTTGGCCGGATTAATTTTTTCGCCTGCAACCACAGACTGATTGACTGCTGCTAATCGTTTAAAATCTAATGGACATTAAAGCGGCGTCGGCGGCGGCGGACGAGTCTCTGGTGAAATTTTCAATTACTTGCATAACAGTTGACGAGTCGATTATTCTTTCGCGCTTGCTCGCGCTTTTATCCTTCCTATATCGATTTTTCAGCTCGACAAGACGGAAGATGAAAATTCTTAATTTATATGTACAATCGAAAGCGAGCTAGCGACAAACAATGCAATTTATCGCCGTTTTAATCCAATCTACACTATAGATATACTCCGCTATGTATATACTGCAGCGGGAAATTATATTGAGAGAGAGAGAGAAGGAGAGAGCGAGAGAGCGAGAGAGAGAGATAATGTAAAAAGCTGAATAATAAGTTTTTACTTGCGTGCGTGCACATATATATATTATATAAGAAAAAAAGAGCTCGCGAGTCATTTGGAATTACATGCGGCGCGCGAGCTTTTTGTAGATTAAAATTTAAATAGTGACATTAGACATTAGCGGTGATTTTTTTAATCTTCGAGCGCATGAATATTATTTGCCGTCGTCGCAGCAGCAGCAGCAGCAGCAGCAGCCGAGCGGATTTTCTTCATTTTTCCAAGTGAAAAATTATTATCCTACGCGAAATAAAATAAAAAGGAAAAGCTGGCCAGCCAACCTCGAGAAAACTAGTTTTTGTTCTATTCTTTTTCCTCTCGCGATGCAGCATATATACATACATATATATTATACAAGCGCGCGCGCGCGAATAACAATGTTATAGTTATTTAATTCCCAGCCTGGAAAAATCCACTCATCGAGATAATTGAACGTTAATAGCTTCTAATATATGAAATAATTAATTATATAACGCGCTAGAGTATAGTCGAGCGCGAGACGCGTGGGTCGCGCTCGGCGACGTGAAAACTCGTTTGCTTCTTGTGCACTTGTGTGTCTCTCTCTCTCTCTCTTATTTTTTTTCAATCGCTCGCGAGAGAGGACAGAGTGTATATAGATAAGGGGAAAAAGGTGGCTCCGAGAAAAACAAGGATATTTATTCTTATAAAGAGGAGGGACGTAAGAAGATGAAGAAAAAAAATGAGCGCTCGCAGCCAAGTAAAAAGGCTTTAGAGTCGTAAATTTTGCAGAGACTCGAGCGGGCGGGGAGACGCCGAGTAGTGATGAATATATTTAGTAAATTATCGATCACATAACGCGCGTGCAATAGCTAAATGACGCACACTGGCGGCAATAGCGGCGGCGACGGCGGCGGCGCGACCTCGAAGACAATAATTGTATACATTTTGAGAGAGCACAGCAGTGTATATACACGAGAGATAGAGATATATAAGAGAGGATATGCGATTCGCGACATTGAAACAAATTCATTGTATGTTATATAGCATCAGCGAGATAGACGAACAGTTTTGTTGCATTAGCCAGTTCCGCGGTGCGAATAGTATTATAACCCAGATTTGATGAAATAAGCCACATCCTATCTATACCGCTGCTGCTGCTGCTACTGCTACTGCTACTGCTACTGCTGCTGGTCTCGGACGAACTGAAGCAGACACAAACACAGCAGAGAGACGACGCGAGAGGCAGCGGAATATAAAGTAGAAATTATAAAGTGTGGAGTAAATTCGACCCACTTAACAGTACTTAGCGCCTAAGCGGAATACATTATGTTTTGCACAACATTATATCACGGCTTACGCAACGTCGCCATAGTAGCGGTTCTCTCTCTCTCTCTCTCTCTCTCTCTCTCTCTCTCTCTCTCTCTCTCTCTCTCTCTCTCTCTCTTATAACAGCGTCAGACTATAGAGGAGAGCACTTTTCTTCCGATCATCTATAGCTCTCTTTCTCAAGTGAGAGAGAGAGAGAGAGAGAGAGCGGAAACATATTGCCCGCTGATAAAGTCTTTAAGAGAGGAAAGTCGGCTGCTTATTTCTCAGATGAGAGTATTAGGCTGATGTGTATATGTGCCTGATGGCTGCTGCTGCTGCTACAGAGGCGGAAAGAGCTCCAGAGCTGCACGAAATCTGCATATAATATTGATGTAATTTGCCATTAGAATGGCGGCTGGCTAGGATATATATATGTGGGCTGCTCTATTCTGTATGCAACGGCTGAATAGAGCGCTTCAATTAGAGAATCATAACTTGCCCTGATGGGGTCATCCTGCAGATATTATTATACGCACATACATATATATATATATTATGCATTCTCGCATCAAGATCGCGCGCGGGCACGTATACATCCATATATATATACCACGATTTTCAAAATCCGCAGTGGCATATAACGCGTTGACATTCAGCTGCTGCTGGCTAGCTATTATTTCGTAATCACTGGAATCTTTCATTCCGATGAAATAAAGCGTGTCATTAGATTTATTATACATCAGGCATCTCTTCCATAAATATACTATACTATATCCTTTATAATACCCGCGCGCGCGCGCGCGCCGTGCAATGCTGAGCTGCAGTTGTTCCAAGGAAAAACAAGCGATTAAACTAGTTGGCTCTCAGTGCGCGCGAGCGCTATGACCGACCGACGGATTATTTCATTAAATTCAGTCTCGAGCAAGCTTGCCATTTATTTATTTTTTTTTCCTTCTTCTCTCTCATCGTTCTCGACTCTAGCTTACATGCAGCAGTTTTTTTTTATTTCACTATTATGTATACACCGAAACCGTCTGGCTCGACAACGACGATTCAAGCGAGCGTTTACCGCGCGCGCACTACTCGCACACTCGAATCTTTTAGTTTTAGAGAGAAAGAGAGAGAGAGAGAGAGAGAGAGAAGCAAAACGCGAGTATACGCGTAGATGATATTCACTTCCATGCTAAAACAATCGCGAGTCGACTCGTCGGACGATTTATATTTAATAGCGCGCATGCGCGTGTTTTAATGACGCATATACATACTGCACATCAAGGCTCTCGCGCGCGCACATCTTCTCTCTGTCAGAAGGCAAGTGTACCCGCGTATATTATATACATTCGTTTGCTCGCGCGCTTGTGTTACGATAATAGTGCCGACGACGACGACGACGACGAAGCTTTAATGCGGATTTCATTATCGTCCGCCCTATCTTCTGCGCGAGAGAGAACTCTTCCTGTCCGTCCGGCTATAAGATGTATATATTATTTTATATATTATATACACAGCGCATTATCTTCTCTGCGGGTGGGTTATTATTTACTATATGTTTCTGCACGATTCGACATTGGCCAAGAATGCGTTGCATTTCTGCGCACAGTGCGTAAAGTTATGTGCCGAATCGGCAGAAACGCATCTACACATGTATAATACGTATATACTCGTTTATTAAAATAACGCTGACTACTGCGTAAGAAGTTTTTCTTGTTTTATTTATTATTATTTTTTTTTTTTTTTGCTTCACTTCGATACACTTACGCACAGCTCGTATTATAAGCAGTTTGATATTTTCTTTTCATAGGCAGCGAACTAAATTATTAGTTGGAAATTTATTTATGTAAGATTAGCCGCGTGGTGACTTTCACGCTGCAGCAGCACAGGTTGTATAGAAAAAAAAATTCAATGACTTCCTGTACAATTTTATTATCAAATAAATAGCTCGATGCGAGTAAATGCCAGGCTGCAATTTTGCAAGACGACGACTACGACGACGTCTCGCTTGGTTTTTTTTCTTCCCTCTCCAACGAGCTCCCGTTTACACTTGCCGGATTCCGCATTAATCAAGAGACGCGCAAAACAATGAGCGGAAGCAGCAGCAGCATGTGCGTAGTCAAGTGTAAGACGGACTATATATGATATATACCAAGAGCGAAGACGAAAGAAAAAAAAAAGACTGCACACATATATACGAGGTGTTTAATGACTCTCATCGTCGTTGGCCGACGGAATCATAATATAAATGATAGACAGCACATGTGTCGCTCGCGCGCCTTGTGTCCGATTGTAATTATACTATCGTTATCGCGTTTGCAACTTTAACCTATTTAATAAGAACCATAGCTGCTGCTGCTGCTGACTGGATGCGAGAGATGAGACTTTATCGCCGTCGTTAGATTCTAATGTTAGAGAGAGAGAGAGAGAAAAGAAAAAGATTACAAGAGAGAGAGAGACGGTACAATTTTAATGTACGAGATGGGTATAGTCTCGTTGCACATGTGCTAATCGCGTCTGCCAGGTGTCTAGCGTGATCCACCTAACCACTGGGAAGAGTGGCAGTATGTACAGTGTGTATATACATATATGAGGACTGCTATACATAGGGTCTAGGCTATATACTGTGCATGCAGGGATTGGAAAATTGTATCGCGCAATTGTGTGCGCACGTGTGCGTGCACGTGAGGGACCGGCTAGCCGCGATGCTAGTGTGTGAGAGAGAGAGACAAGCAGACAAGAGCTCGACTGCAGCAGAGAGAAGCGACACATACGCAAAGAGTATGTATACTGTGTGTGTGTGTGTGTGTGGGTGTGCTATATAGCCGGCTCTCTGCAGTAGCAGTTGAGAGAGAGAGAGAGAGAGAGCGCGATTCTACGCTCCAAAAGGTGGATTATTAACCAGTGGCGGATAATTAAGTCATTAATATTTAAGAATCCCGCGCGCAGCAGCTAAACGCCCTGGCAGAGAGAGAGAGAGAGAGAGAGAGAGAGAGAGAAGCGATGCTTTCACGTGCGCTCACACACACACACGTAAGAGCACAAGAGCGAGAGCCGGGCTTTTCTCTCTTCAATTCCTCACTGGCGCTCTCTCTCTCTCACTCACTCGCGACTCACTCTTTTTTTCGCCAGCTTATTCTCCGTTCTCCCCCTTTCGCGATACGCTTTTTCTTCCAGCCTCTCTTTTCCTGCAGCAGCAGCAGCAGCAGCTCAAAAAATATACATTTTTATGCGGCGCAGCCTACGACAGAGCGCTCACCTCCTCCTCCTCCTCCTCATCCTCCTCTGGCTTTAAAAATTATGACAATTAAATAGTGTATATATTCTCTTTGAAAACGCTCGAAATTATTATACATACAGTAGCAGAGAGTAGCACACGCACAAGGTGTATAGCCTTTATAATTCTCGTTATATTTTTAATAATTCGCCGGCGCTGCACTTTTTTGATATACGCGTTTTGAGCGGGCCGACCTCTAATTGTTGTGTATATATATTGATCGATCGCTGACGATGAGCCAGCTATAAGATTTTTTCGTAACGCTCGCGATTTATACTGATGACACGCAGGCAAGAAAATGCGACTTGTGGAATGTCGCGCTCGCGCGAAAGGGGGCCAAATTTGCAAAATCGTTTTTCATGTCGTACAGCAGTGTATATATGTGTGTGTACATATAATAATTAACACGACGAGATTCTTCGCATCGCTTTGCGCTTCGCTGCGCAGCAGGTCAAAAGCCTGATGTACTACTGCTGAGAGCTTGCGAACAAATAGCCAAGCGAGTGTATAGTATTTAGTATTTATAAAGGTCCGCTTTTGCGCACTGTGACACAGCATCAGTAGTCGCGTTTGTCCGCAAGCTCGCACAGGCAGGCTTTCACAGGACATTTGAATCTTTCTTACATATTAGTTTCGCGCTGATTTTTGTCTTTTTTTCTTATATTCATTGCTCTCGGGAGGAATAATAAAAGTTTAATTCACACACCTATGCGCGAGGATCGAGAGAACAATGGAATTTGAGAGGGAAATAGATGGAGGATTATTGTTATCATAAAAAAGGATCGTTTGAATTTGTAATTGATTTGCTGCGAGGAAGTGCCGAGACGGAGACGAGTAGCGGAAGCCGCCGCGGTAACAAAGCGAGCGGCGGCGGCTTTCGTAAGGTACAATTAATTCACGTTCAAGAAACACTGGAGCTTAAAATAATAAAAAGCGAGTGCGAGGCTCGCGCGCGTGCGTACGTATATGTATACGTGTGGAAGTAGCAAAAGCCGTAGGAAAAGGAAAAGGCAGACATCTATAGGCACTTTATTACTGGCAGCCGCAAAGTCTCACGAGGTTTCAACGTCAATTATATCTACAGAATAACTTAACGGTCCCTTAGAAACAGCCTGAATGGCCTATTCAGCCGTTCGGTCGAGCTTCTCGAGTGTTAAATAATAAAGATCGTTCCCTCTCTCTTGGCATGACGTAACGAAATCTCTCAGCTGTACGTATATACAGCTAATACGCGCGAGTATTCGACTCGAATACGAATAAATATGTATTAGACACACTCTCGGGGAAGAGAATTAAAGAGCAGTACAGCACAAGGGCCGGTCGCGCTATGCACTTGTGCGCCTGCAGAGTAATGCGAAATGTGTTGGCTGCAGACAACTCGTCGTCGTCGTCGTCGTCGTCGTCGTCGTCAGGTTAAAACGAAGAAGAAGAAGAAGAAGAAGCGGAAGATGGGACAAGATGATTTTGTCTGGATATACATATGTATAGTGTGCAGCAAGTGAGAGCGAGGCTTTTCAGGCTTTCCTGCATCACACGGGCGCGCGGCGCGGAATATGACGGCGGTGACGTCAGTCTGAATATTTCAAGGGGACGAAACTTCAAAAGAACACGTGTTACGCGCTGCCGCTGCTAGAGGAGTGCTAGGACGCCGTTTAAATAATGCAGAGTCAACTGACTCTCTCGTGCACCAGCAGCAGCAGCTCTCTCTCTCTCCCCACATGGTCCTTTCTTTTTTCTTCTTCCCCTGTCGCGCGTACTGCCACTGTGTGCTACACACATACACGTACAGCCGGAAATTAAAGTGCGTTTTTCCGATGCTGCAGCAGCAGCAGCAGCAGAAACGGTTGCGTAAACGAGCTAATTAACTGGCAGGTATATATACGCGCGCGCGCGCTCGTGGAGGTAAAATTTCGGGCGGGCGACACGTGCGTACTGCACGTGTGCCAGAGCGCAGTAGGACCACCCACTCGTATATTTGCGATCTATGCTTTTCCGCTAGCATTTTTTGCCTCGGCGATTGGCCCATTCCGAGCACCGCCTCCTCCTCCTCCCGCTTCTGCTATGCATGTA
Source organism: Cecidostiba fungosa (assembly GCA_900474305.1). Lineage (NCBI taxonomy): Eukaryota > Metazoa > Arthropoda > Insecta > Hymenoptera > Pteromalidae > Cecidostiba > Cecidostiba fungosa. The sequence continues at coordinate 7,269 of UCOJ01000587.1, forward strand.
CGTATATATACCTACTACTACCCCCCCGCTACTATTACACTGCAGTGTATAGTATATATAACATGTGTGTATGCTATAGACGAGGGTGTTGGATTTTCATCCTTGTGTGACCGAATTAATAGAAAGGGAGCCAAGTGCACTTGCCTCACTCGCTGCTGTTTTTCCCGCGGCCGCGCGAGCAAAATTTAATACAATTATACCGACGACTCTCGACGCCTTTTCTGTCGCCTCGCTTTGAGAAGCGCTCGCTCGAGAGTCTGACCGACGAGCCGCGAAACCTACTTTACATCATGCTTTATCTCTTTCGCTATACTCATCCCCGCACACAGCGTTGGCTCACGTCGTTCTGCATTATTTTCGTTTATCGTCAGCAATCTTGCTTAATGCAATCCCCCTCTCTCGAACTTGTGTATAGCTATATAGTTATATACTCTCAGCCACCGAACCCTTTTTATCTTCTATTTGAATATTTTATGTGAGAGGCGCTTTCCGGCGCGACGCAGGCGGGTTGACGCGCGCGCAGACCTCCCCCCCCCACCCCTCTCTCTCTCTCTATTATATATATATACAGTTATAGCCCGTCTACATTCCAAGTAGACGACGAGGACGAAAGTAGGGGCTGAAGCTAAGGGCATACAACTCCCTCTCCTCCGCTCGCAAACTTTGGCTGAACTATAGCTTTCGCGAGCGATATGCTCCGCTTTTTTTTCTTTCTTTCTTTCTCGCGCTCGTATTCGGACACCTATATGTTATACATCAACGATGGCACGCACAAAAACTTGTTATACGTCGAATCTATTATTACTCTCGCTCTCTGCTGCTGCTACTACTATTATTATATTCCTCAAAAAGTATAGAATAAATAATTCGCATAGCGGCGGCTCGGCGGCAGCAAGTAGTGCCTACATCTATATAGAGCTGGCTAAATATATATATACATACATACATAGCGTCGAAAGACGTCGTCCGCTTTATCGATCGCTTGCACATTAATTTGTAGTCCAGACAATGGGCCGCCTATTCTCTAACTCGCTCGCTAGCTAGCTGTAAACAACGAGTCTCAATAAATTCGACAACTATTCGCAATACACAGCAGGCGGCGGTTGAGTTGCGCTGCTGCGGTGTATATAGTCAGTGAAGAAGGGGGGGGGGGAGGGGGCGATCGATAGGCCGGGCATTAATAAAATATCGCCACGAAATTGTCATATCATATCGAGTTTGCAAGGTTTTACATTCGCTAATTGATGTTTCCAAGTATAACTTTATGACTGTTGGTCGTATGATAAATTAATGTGGTGCGCGCGGACGCGCGCGGCTCTCGATCGCGCTCGCGTAAATACTGTATCCTCATTTTTCACTAATTTTCAATATTTACGACGTTATCGCGTGATCGCCGCGGCGTCGCTGATGATGCAAAATTTATATAATAATAGTCAAATGGAATAATACTATCACATACACAGACATTAAACATCGATGCGGAGCACTGAAATAATAAAGTCGCTGCAGATAAGAGCAGAGCGTCGGGGCGATTGTTTTGGCCGAATATACATATATCTCTCTCTCTGGCAAACTGTGAGAGAGAGGGGGGGGGGAGGACGAGAAGCGCTCGCCGCTATACTGATGCAGGCTGCACGAGGGATAATCGAATATTCTAAAATTTAATTTCTATCGGCCGACGCGACGCGCCGTTCGACTCTCATATCAGCGCTTTTTGCGACAGCAGGCCAAATCTAATTTATTTGCCGAATCCGTTTTCGGGAGCAGGCAGGGGAGGATGCTAGGAGTGAGGGAAAGAGAAAGAGACTGAGGGGAGTATGCAAAGGAAGAGGAGAGAAAGAGTGCAGCAAGTGCAAGGAGAGATAGCGAGGTATAAATCTCCTTGCTGTATAACGTGTGTGAGCGCGTGTATAAGTGTGTGTGTATATATATAGAGCGGGGAAACGAAGCAATCTGCGGAATGGTCATCCGTCCATCAAGTCTCGCCCGCGTATAGTATAATATCGCAAAGCTCTCTCTCTCTCTCTCGGTATTTATGCGAGTTTCGATGGGAAAAGGCAGGGCAGCGTGGACGCGACAAGATAATTTCTGATTTACCGCCCCGGCGCCTCCGATGCCATTTTGGAAATGGAAAATTTAGCAGCCTTTAGGCTCTCTCTCTCTCTCTGGACTTTGACGTATCGCGGCGCAGTGTCCATGTAGTAGTATCAATCACGAGAGCTGCACTAATGTTTCCGAGGCGAATTTCGCGCAAAAGTCTGATCCATCGGTGAGATAGCGATGCTGAGGCGCGACCGCAGCAGTAAATACCGGAGAGCCGATTGGGAAGCAGCAGCGGCAGTAGCGACAAAGAAAGGATAAAAAAGAGTCGTTCCGAAGGCTGCTGCTACAGAAGAGAAGAGAAATCGGAAAGAGAGAGAGAGAGACATTTTAATACATCAAACTTTTCAATTTGGGCGTACTGCCGCGCGCGCTCGCACATAACACGTGCGGAACGATCCTCTCCTGATATATCGCTTACGTGCAGCTGCAGCCGAGTTACGCTCTCGCTCCATACTAGAATCTACGCTAGGGGGCGGCCACACGTGCATGTGTGTGTGTGTGTGTGTGATCAGATAGCGTCCGAGGGAGTGAGCTCGTTTCTTCCGCGCCTCCGGCTATAATAAACGAACAACGACAAAAAAACACTAGCAGCACTTATATATATATATATATATATCGGCCCCTGATTTACCGTCGTGCACTCTCGTTCGGAGCTAAACTACACGCATCGCAGGTGTATTACGTTATATACAAAACGAGACTCACCCTTTCCTCCTCGCGGATCATCTCGGCGATGCCGGGTTTAATCTCGAGTTCGTCACCCACGACTGGCAGCACAGCCTGATGCTGCTGCTGCTGCTGTTGCTGCTGCTGCTGGACCGAGAGCTGCTGCGCGACCGCGTGGGCGCTGAGGTGATTGACGGCAGAGGCGTGCGAGCCGGTGGCGCTCACGTGGCCGCCGGGCGACACGTGGTGGCCGAGCAGCGAGGGGTGCGGCGAGTGCTGCGCGCTCTGTTGCTGCTGCTGTTGTTGCTGCTGTTGTTGCTGCTGCTGGTGCTGGTGCTGGTGCTGAGGAACCGAAGCACCGGGTGGCGGCAGCGGTGGCGGTGGCGGCAGAGGCAGGCTCACCGGCAGCTCCTGCAGGTTGATCTGGGGCGTGACGCTGATGCTCGGCAGAACGCTGCAAGGCGAGCCGAGGGAACGAGGCGTCGAGGAGCTGCCGAGGCCGTGGCTCTCGTGACCCGTCGAGGCCGAGTCCTGCTCGTCGCGGTCCGAGGCTCGGGCGTCGGGGCTCAGACCACTCGCGCTCGGAGAACGATCGCCCGATGCCAGTCGACGCTTCTTCCGCTGTTGCTGCTGCTGCTGCTGCTGCTGGGACTGGAGACTGCTGGCCGCGGCAGCGGTGGCCAGGTTGAGCGAGTCGTCGAGGCCGGCTCGGGAGGCGAGCTCGTGCTCGCTGTTGACGTCCGCGAGTCCGCGTATCTTGAGGCTCTCGGCGACCTTGAGGAGCGGGCCGATCTGCTCCTGCGACACGTTGATCTCGCCCTTGTACATGAACTCGACCGCGGCCTTGAGCTCCGGCCACTTGATGTCCTTCATTATGACGATCGGGTGCTGGCAGGGGTTGTCGAAGAAGAGCGCCTGGAAGTAGGGGCTGCACGCCGACAGGACCATCTTGTGGGCCTTGACCGAGTGCCCGTCGCAGGCGAGCGTCACGTCGACGAAGCTCTCGCTCTGCAGCAGCTGGTCGAAGACGTTGGTCAGGTTGGTCTGGTAGTTGTTCCAGCGCAGGCAGAACTGCTGGGGCGAGCCGGCTCCGCTGTGCTGCGTCATCCTGATCGGGCGTTGTCTCTCTCGCTGATGCTGGAGCTGGCTGGCTGCAGGTGTGTCGTCGAGGTTCTCGGCTTCGAATGTCAGTAGCGCATCACCGTCTGCAATGTCCAAACCACTCAGAGTCAGTCAGTCACACACTGCACACACTGGGATTCGCGAGAGCAGCTGGCCCGCGGGCTCCAGCCGGCTGCCATGCTCGGCTGCCGCTGCAGCTTCCGCAACTGTCAACAAGTGAGGCTGCGAGCACGTGGCACGTTTGAGCGCGCGCGCGCGCGCGAGCCTCCGCTTCGCTTCGTATCTATATCTGTGTCTGTATCTATGGATAGATAGATAGACAGATGGACAGATGGATGGCTGGATGAACGGAGTACCGAACACGACGACGACGACGACGGGGCCTCGGCACGCGCGCTCTTTTCGGTTTAATGACGCCCCCCGCGACGACGGGCTGTGCGGGCAGCAACGCTGCTGCTGCTGCTGCTGCAGAGCTGAGCGCGTTCTCTCGAGCTGCAGAGCTGCGTCGAGTGGCAAGTGTACCGCGTGAGGAGCGCGTCGCGACTGAGGGGGCCGCGGACTGCGTTAGCAGCGGCGAGCGAGCGCGTGCGCCAGTCGCCCCCTCCTCCCGCGAGATTCTCCCCCCTCCAGCAGCAGCATGGGAGCTACGCTACACAGTGCATACGTACAGCCGGCTGCTATACGACACGCACGCGGTGAGCGAGCGAGCGAGAGCTAGACGACGACGGCGGCGGCGGCGGCGGCGACGACGACGGCGGCAGCAGAAGCAGGACGCCGAGGACGCCGACATGCCGCCCCCGGCCCCACGCCGCCAGGCCCCGCCTCCCCCAGAGACCGCCTCCCGCTCGTCCTCCTCATCCTCCTCCTCCTCCTCTCAGCGGCGCCCTCCTCCCCCTTCTCGTAGCCCTCCTCCTCCTCCTCCCCCCCTCCATCGACGGTATATCCGCGCGATATGTTCACGCGCGCGGACACGGCAACTCTGCAGCGATGCAGCAACAGAGAAAGAGACGAGGATCGGCATGATGCTTGAGATCGCGCCCTCTCTACACGTTCTCCACACGCTACCGCGTTCGAATCTTGAGCGCGCGCGCGACACTTTTTCTCTCTCTCTCTCTCTCTCTCTCTCTCTCTCTCTCTCTCTCTCTATATATATATGCGTGAGTATACCGCAGCCGATTGCCGCGAATAAAGTCACCGAGCGACTCTCTCTCCCTCTCTCGTATGAAGGTGATTTTTTTCTTTTCTTCCTCGACGCTGCGTTCCTAAACGCAATATTAAACGTGTAAAAGTGTAACGACGTATATACACCTCCGCGAGCGCGCGCGCGCGTGCCTCTATAGAGTAACGATGCCGCAGCACGAGGTGCTGATGAAAGAATATTGCTCGCTTTTTATAGAGCTCAACCACCACATAAAGCTAGAAAGCTCGACTCCACCTTCTTCTATTCTGTTCTCCACTGTACTGTGTGCATCAGTGTTGACTTTTGCGCGACTAAATAGCGTTGCGCAATCATTCTCACGGCGTCTATTAGAAATTCTAATACGGCAGAATTGCTAAATCCGCGTGAGGCGGTCACTCTAAGCCGTTTACAATATTATATATACAAACTTTTCGAGAACACGATCGGCTTTTCTCAGCTTTACGTAACTCAACTGTCGTTCGCTAGCTGGCTACTCGCGCATTACAATATATTAAACCCAGTACGTCGTATATACAGAGGATTTCGTTTTGTTCTTTTCTTGCAGCGCGCGCGCGAATGAAAATAAATATTCAATATTTCTTGCGCAATGACGCATTCGTCGCTAGCGCGGGAAATTAGATGAGGCGGTCTCGCATAGGCCCGTAAAAAAAAAGCTCCGAGGGCGCGCAGTACCGGTCATAACACGCGCGTATATTTCTCATATCGCGCGTTTGCTGATACTTTTTCTCTCTCTCTTGCTGTACTGAAAAGACTGCGGAGGGTCAAAGTAGCAACGCGGCGGCGTCGGAGCCTGTGGGCTATAAATTTTACTGCGTAATATTGTTTAACTGCAAACGGTGTGTGTGTGTGTGTGTGTGTGTATATACTAACGGCTAAAGGGAGGAAGCTTTTCGCCGAGCGCTTCGACTTGCGACGAAAAAGTCAACCGCGCGCAATAATATATAATGACTAAAAATAATGACGAAAGTGAGTGAGAGAGAGATGAGTTCGTCGAACGTATAAAAGTGAGAGAGAGAGAGAGAGAGAGAGAGGGAGATTCTAAATAGAGAGTTATTGTTGGCCTCGCGCGGATTATAACGAATTCAGTAATCGTGTCAAGCTTGCAGAGCAGTATTATACGCGCTGAGAGTCATATAGCTTTTCATAATCCTCATCTATTTCTGCGCGATTTTATATTCGGGCTCCTTAAGTTGCATGCGCGCCCGCGCGCGCTAAAAGAAGCCTCCCGCGCTATATAGGTTTTGAAAAACTAATTCACCCGTCCGCATGGCTCCGTCGAATTTTGCGATACTGAAATATTAAGTGCTCTGCTGTTGCAAGCCTTTCGGTCTAACGTACATCAGTATGTGTCGTATATGTATATATATATACGGAGCCGCGGGCTTCACACACATACACAGACATATATGCGACAGAAAGAGTCTCTTATACACGCGCTTAGCTAGCAGCAGCACACCCCGCCAGCTCATCAATATTTCTCTTTGCTCATTGTTCTTGTACAATATGCCAAGCCTACGCGCGCGCGAGAGCTTCGGCCGGCCTATGGCTGCACGAATTCGTGTGCGGCTCTCTCTCTCTCTCTAAGTACTTGTTGAGCTATATACGATGTGTGTGTGTGTGTGTGTGTGTGTGTGTGTGTGTGTGTATGTGTGTGTATATATATATATGTATAAGAGAAAGCACCAGTCGACGTCGCTCTATAAATTGATAACGAATCCGAGTTCCCCTCTCACTCACGGCTACTTTTTTCGTCACTTTCGCCGGCGTGTATACGCGAAGAAAGCCCATAGTGAGAGAGAGAGCCGTCGCGAAGCTTATCACTTATTCATCGAGTGCCCCGTTCATGCACAGCAGCAGTAGCAGCAGCAGCAGCCTCTATATAGCCTTAGTGCACAGACGTTGTTATTCGTCTTGATTATAGGAGAGCTACGGCGCTAATACTGGCGACGAGCATCGCAGACGAAAATAATAAAAGATATCGGTGATGTGTATTATAGCTATAACTTTCAGTGTTGCACGCATCGATTGGTGGCCATGTTATTTTGTGCATTCGTGCGTATAATGAATGCATAAATACGCGAAGAATTGGTAGGGGGAGAGAGAGAGAGAGAGAGAGCGAGAGAGCTCTGCGGCCGGTATAAGATAGATGTATAGAGATGCAGGAGCGCGCGCGCGCTCGTAAACAGCCAGTAGCTGCATATATAGGCGAGTAACCGATGCACATATAAGAGCGAGAACCAAGGGAGGAAAGCCTATCGGAGCTCGAGCTTGTAGCTATCGTGTATTGCTGTAGGGGCAATAGTTATTAGGTAGTCGTAGTTGCGGGTTGGTCGGCGCGTTGTACGGGTTAACGTTGCAGAGGCCGAGAGCAACTGAGAGAGAGAGAGAGAGAGCGAACAATGATATCGGCTATTTGATTTGCAAGCGACGACAATGCAGCAGCAGCAGCGACTAGGTAGCGGCCATTGCCTCTCTCTCACTCTCCGTACGTTATATACCTATACGGTCCGAGAGGTCCGACGAGCTAGTCTAGCTGTACCGAGCGAGAGAGAGAGAGAAAGCTTGTCAATAGCAGCAGCAGCAGCAGCAGCAGCCAATACCTCGAAACGCGTGCGGCACACGCGCGGAGACAACCTTTCCTCCTTCCCTGGCGTTGCGCGCGTGTGTGCCCTTTTGATCTGGCCTACCGGCAAAGGCATAGCCAACTATACCTAGTCGCTGCTGTTGCTGATGCCGCCTAGCGAAAGAGAGACCTCCACCGTCCGCCTCCAGTTACCCCTTTGTACTCAACATTCTACAACAAAGCTCTGGCTTGCACTTACTACCCCCTCCTGCTTCCTCTTCTTCCTAGTAATAAGCGACGAATATTATAATATATGCGACCCAATTATCTGTTACGCTTTCGAGCTGTTTTGCTTGTTCCATTCTTTACGAGAGTGCGAATAATTTCAACGAGCAAAAAGAAGCTGTACAGGTATGCTGAGGAAGCCAAACTTGATTGAGTATTAGCAAAATCTTGCTTTGTTTCATCAGTGTTTGACAAGGAGAGGCCACAGCCTTCCCGTTATGGATTTGGAGAGACTGATTCGATTCTAGTAATTTGGTCCCGTGGACTTTTGTTGTCGACAAATGGTCTACTTTCGTTAGAACGTCAAATAAACAGGTGACTCGCATTTTTTACTGAAAGAAACGATAGACATAAAATCCTTCAATTCGACCATTTAAGAAAATTGAAATTTATTGATTTAGCCGGAAGTAGCAGATTGTTAAGAGTAAGCAAAAAGAGTGCTTAAAAATTTTTAATATTTACCGACTATCTGCTGCTTTTGACTAAAACAATAAATTTCAATTTTATAACTGATCAAATTGAAACATTCCAAAGTTATTTTATGCCTTAAAATGTAATGTAACCCCGTTCATTTGACCATTTAGCTAAAGCATATCATTTCTCGGCAACAAAGGCACATTTAGACAAAAGTAACAGTGGTTCACTTCATTTCCAGGTAGTAGAAATCTATTCCCAAAGTTTCAGCCAAATCTGTGCGACCGAGGTTTGACACTGTCCTTGTTAGAGTTGACGTGTGTAACATACAAATAAAAGGCTGTGGTCTCCTCTTGTAAGCTTGAAAGTTATAGGAGTTTAACCTTTTCGAATTACACGAAACCGACTGCTAGCGCTAACTTTTGTTTTGGTCTAGAGAAAGCTTTGTGATAGTAATTTTTTAAGTTTTCGTTAAAATTAATTTCTTTTCCCCGTTTGATTTTTTTAATTATCAGCTATTCCGTTTTATTGATCTACATATTGTAACCTCATCGTACTCGAAATTCTGGCAAAAGGCAGACTTGCTGATTGTCTAGATTACTTTCTTGTTTCTATTCATAACGGATCATCATTACTTGACGAAAAAGAATAAAAAATTTAAAAATAAAAAACTGAATAAGCGTAATTTCAACTAAATTTTGAAGACGCTTCACATTAGAACAATAACAATAGACTGAGTAGAAGGAATCTAAGCGCCAATGGCTTATTTTTTACGGTTTTTTGATTATTATCCGAAAAGATGTTTTTTTGTTTTGATCCTTCGCGTAAAAAATGCACAAAAAATTCATTGAGTTCAAGTAAATATTTATTTGAACCGTATACTTAGAAAATGTTATCGCTTGCTTACTTTTACTAAAGTTTTCTCAAATTAAGATAATATTTTCCAAGCACTATTCATCATAAATCGTTTACTCGAATCCAACAAAGTTTTTTAATGTACAGTAACATCTAATTTATTTTTATTCACCTATTATCGGACACCATCGTATGAGGATTTATAAATATTATTTTAAATGCCTTGATTGAATCACGAATTGCGTAATTAATAAATGACGTAAAAACCTACCAAGTGCTGTTTTCGAAATTAGATTTTGACTAACGAGGAACTGAAGTGTCCAATAATAGGAAACCGCTTCGAAAATTCCCCAATGTTCCTGTATTATTAGACACCGGTTGGATTCTCCTTGAACGACGTATAATAAATCAGGGTTAGAGAGAGATTGATAATAGTGTCATTATTATGAAAACCTTATTATTTCAAACAGACCTTACCTCACTCATACTTCCATTCTTAATTTATCTGATGGTTAGGCTAATACAAAATTCTTTTCGAAAAAATGTAATCTAGTGCGGTTCAGACAACAGTTTAATATAATACGCTAAGCTTTTCTACATTCTCCAGCTACATGCACAAGCTCATGACTTAACGACACACGTCGCAGCTAATTATAAGAAAAAAGAGAGAGAAGGAGAAATTACAAGAGATTAGCGCATAAAAGAGTCGAAAGTACAAATCTGACAGGTCATCATCCCAGCGAGTGAGTGTATGCTATATTTACATCGCTATGACTTTACTGCGAATCCGTCTATTCGCTAAAGTATAACTGCACACAATAACGCGATTTGCCGGTGAAAATAAGTTGTTGAATCGTTGAAACGATTTGGAAAACGAGAGATGAGATGAGAGACTCTGGCAGCAAAGACGCGCGCGTAAATTCGAGAGGGACTGTATATAGGAAATCTCAAGCTCGTGAAGTTTTCAGTAGTAGTAGCAGCAGCAGCAGCAGCAGCAGAGAACGTATTCGGGGGAAAACAGCCGGCAGTCAGGTGCAACGGACCTATTGACGTGTTAATTGCAGCTGAATAGTTAAAGAGAGCAGAGCAGCGCGGAGCACTCGAAGCGCACTCGGAGTAAAGCTGTCCTTTTAAAATCTCGTCCGTTTTCCGATCTCGTTATAACAAGCTTCGAGACTCTTCTTTGGCCTCGACGTACGTCTTCTTATATATATAGTTATATATACAGTACACACACCAAGCGAATATTATAACTAAGCAGACAAAGCCGATGCAAGGAAATTGAGAGCGTGAGACTGAGACGAATAATTAAAGTATAGGATTCGCTCCGTTTTTGGAATGGAAAGATCGAGTGAGAAGAGAGAGAATCGACGCGCTCGTCATTTGGCATTCAAGTCTTTTTGGCGGTTGGCTGGGAACAAGCTTTTCTCATCTGCATCACAGCAGCCGCGCATGAGGAGAAGCAGCGCGAATTTCAAAGGTCAAATAGAGGGGGGGGAGGGAAGGGTTCGTGTCATCGATGGCGCTGATCGCCGGCGGTGTTGCTGCTCAGGATTTCGAGTAGGTTCGATATAAACTGTGATTGATATTTAGGCGCATCAAGCGCCACTTAAGAGGATTAAGTCGAGGCTGCTACTGGCGAGCGAGAGAGAGAGAGCGAGAGAGAGAGAGCCTCGGCGTCCGACGGTGATGGCAACGGACGAGCCACACTCTTGTTCGTTCTCTCCCTCCCTCTTGCCTCCCCCGACTCTGATTACAGTTAGTTCAGTCTGCCGGTCCAAATCCCCGTAACCCCGACGCGCTTACCTGTTACCAAGCGCACGATATCCCTCCTCTACCTCCTCCTCTCGAGCTACACACAGTGTAGTGCTCTGCGTGCGCTCACTTCGCTTCTTCCCAACCCCCTTATGCATCCGGCGCACACGTACACACACACACACACACACGCACACACACGAACTGCAGGTGGCTTGCGGTTTTCGGTTCCACACATACATACACACTGCACAGCTCTCACCCCCGCTTTAAAGCGTCATTTCGGGAATTACCTTCTTTTCTCGCTCGTTGATCAAATGATGATTGGCTGATTGACTGGTTTTCTACTCCCCGCATCTCTCTCGGCTGCAGTATTATCCATTATATACTACTCCAGCAGTAGGACCCACTCGATTCATCACCCCTCTCTTCATACCTGCGCAAGGCTCTCATTACAATCGAATGACTTTTGTCCATTAATATACTGCAGAACAACTAATACGCATATGATTGCAAGATACTAGCCTGTAACCTTTCGAAATATTTGTGTCTCATGTGCAAACGAAGACGCGTCCTCCGGAACGTAGACATCCAACGGCTGCTGGAAAAATCTGCAACTGCAATGAAAAAGAAAAGAAAAGAATCAGATTGCCTCTATAGGTCTATTTAGTTTATTAGGATATACATTATACACTGCACGAAGCACTTCAGTGCTTCATTATCTGCGCTCAACCGGCGTGAGAGGCTTTTATTTTCACACATATATATACATATGTATATGAGCTTATTCGCAATTCAAAAAGTTGCTTCCCATTGCGCGAGCAAGCATCAGGCGGTATTGAAAATCAGTCGCGTAAATTAAAAAAAAAAATTGAAAAGGAAAGCTAACAACGGGCTTGCAGCACGGAAACGTGAAATGATAAAGAAAAAACACTGAAAGGAGAGGAGGGAGAGCGATAACTGCAAAAGAGAATGGTCGTATAGGAATGGTTACAAGCAGAATAAACCTCTCAATAATGAGTAGTACAGCGGGGAGAGAGCGGAATCCCTTGGCGAAAACCCGAGATGATAAAACAGAAACAAGCGGGAGCTCCTGCTGCTGCAAAGTAATAGCGGGCCAATAAAATGTAATGAAATAACATCCAATCCAAGAGTGATATTGTGAAAATATTATTACTAACTTATTACTCTCGCGCGCGCGTTCGCTACCGACGAGGGAGCACACGGCGCAGTTCTCTCTCTCTCTCTCTCTCTCTCTCTCTCTCTCTCTTTTACGCCGCTTTTCTCCTCAGCTTTCGCCTCCGCAATTGCGTTCGCGGTTCTCTCTCTCTCTCTCTCTCTCTCCGCTGCTGCTGCTGCTGCTACTACTGCCGGGATTGCTTTCTACTTTTCCAATTCTATCTTTAACCTGAAATATTCTATTTCGAGGCTCGACGTTCAATCTCACTGATCATATCGTTCAATAACCACCAGGGTATTCACGGACCGAGCTCCAAACCTACAGCAAAACTTATATCCGCGAGGGCTTTCATTCATCTCTTATTTTACACGAGCAACGCGCAGCTTTCAGTCTTTCAATGCGAAAAATTTCCCGCCTTGCGCATACATATCCAGCTCATTAATACTGATCACCTTTTTTTTCATATCTACAGCGAGCATTCGATACATGGCACACATAAGCATAAGCAAAAGCTGCACTAGACCAGTATAGAATTATCGAAAATTATCCTGTCCCCCACGTCTGTCTGTCTGTCTGTGTAACTCCTGATTATGCTCGATCGATCAAAGCGCGCGCGCAGTTTGCGAATTTGAAATGTAAATGTACACAAAGTATATTATCTCTCGAGAAAGAAAGAAAGAAGAGAAGAGCGCGCTATATAATGATGGAAGACGTTATATAAAACGAAGGAATGGAATTGAGATGAGAGACGGAGCTGCGCTCTCTCTCTCTCTCTCTCTCTCTCTCAATATATGCGCATACGAAAATGTGCAACTATATTCTATCTTATATACCTGTGTAAATCTCATCTGTTATAAGCGAGATATACCCGAAGAGTTATGTATACACCACACTGCTTTTTAACTCGATTTCGAGATGAGCTAGTAGCATATAAGAAAGCTCTGAATTTTAGCTAATGTAGAATGAAGAAGAGGAAAAAAAGTGAGTGATTGCAGCCCGCGACACACACATACACACAATGGATATGTAATGAAGTTTAACACAGTTCGTTGTCTTGCTCTCAGTGTGTGTGTGTAAGTGTATGTCAGCGTGTTTATAAATCTCGCGGCGTATGAATAAAATACTCGACGGCGCTTTTAGTGTATACTATCCTACATTTACATCTCTCTACGCATTACGAGCTTTCTTGCGCAATATTATAATTCGCGACCGGTCAAACAAATATATTATACGCGCGAAGCTTATTTTAAATATCTGTTGGACAACGATTGTTTCTACTGCAATATGACGAGAGAATAGGGTATGAAATGTATAATTCTTTGGTATCTCAATAATTATCCGGACAATATGATAATCCTTCTTTGCTTAGTCTTCGGATAGTACAGAACTTCTTTCGAAAATATGCGATCGTGTACTATATAACAGGCTCGTCTCCTCGATTTTCATCTTTGAAAGTTTATATTGCATACGCAGTCTATACATGTAGAAAAGCTCGGAGCAATTATGCAGTCGCGATTAAGTGTATATACAGGGGAAAGAGGGGGGGGGAGAGAGAGAGAGAGAGAGTAGTAGGAAGCAGTAGCGGCCACACGTATAGTGGCTGCGCTCACAGGTGGTTGGGGGATTTTTGTATTTAGCGCGCGGTTGCAGTAGCAGCAGGCGTTTACACGTTTACACGCTGCGCGAGCGCTGCATTATGCATGTTTGCGGTGACGGAAGAGAATTTAAACTAAGCCCTCCCCCCTCTGACTGTTATGAGCAATGTATACTACTGTCCTTTTTTCACGCGCTTGTCTAAATGTAAATAATAATCGATAATCGAAAACGAGTAGTCACGCGCGCGTTCGCAAATCCATCCAAAAGAATAATTAATGTTCGAGTCGTGAAGCACGCGGAGAGAGATTGTTATTCCAGGCGTATAAATGTGCGTGTAGTATATGAGAGAGAGAGAGAGGGGGGGAGGGTGCATGTATATCTGATGTATGTAGAGAATTGAAATCGCGGGATCGGTTTGTTGGCATTTCACGGCTATGCGCGTCGAATCAAAATATACAATGCAGCCAAATCATTTCGAATATTTCATAATGGCTGCGAAATATCATTAGCCGATACGCGACATGGCATACTCGCGGCGGAATTTCTCAGTGAATACTCTCTCTCTCTCTCTCTCTCTCTGACCGAGATGATACGGGAATTTGGATGAAAATGAAAAAAGGTAAATGCTCGGAAAAGCCGGTAAGAGAGACGAGGTATAGGCTACTCGAGACTGGCGAACAAATTTGATTTAGCCTCGATCTAGCGGCTATGCAAATCTTGCAGGGAACCCGAGAGCGCGCGCTTTTTCTCTCTGATGCATTCTCCAAGTTTGACGAAGAGAGCTGTGTGGAATAGAGAGAGAGAGAAATGCAGATAGGTGTGGATACCGGGAATAGAGAGAGAGAGAGAGAGAGAGAGTAGAAGGGTGAATAAGGGGATAGGTTGAAATCAATGCTGCTCTCGCGTGTACTAGTATATACACACACCCACACGCATGCAAAGTAGAGAGAGAGAGAGAGAGCTGGACAACCAGCAGCGTGGAAGCTGCACATTAGGCTCGGTCCCCCTATCAGGTATATATATATCGCTCGCTCTCTCTCTCGATCTTTCGATAACCTCGTCATGGTATTGGCGTTGTAGGTGTATACATGTATATATAGGCTACACTGGCCAGAGCCACTCGAGTTGCATTGCGGCGTTCGCTATATGCGCTACTCGCACTCAAACAGGCGCACATTTCATTCGGCCTCTGCACTCGCTCGCGTAGTTTCCTAGACGCGCGCATACTCTGCTCTGCTCGCGCACATCGATAGCTGCAGCAGCAGCAGCAGCCGAGGGCGAGGGAGAGATATCGTTAGCATGCCTTGCTAATCACGGACTCGATAATAATACCCTGATTGATAGGACGAACGTATACCTCGAGCGAGAGTAGTCAGCTCGTCCCTCTTCACTTCTCCTCCTCCTCCTCCTGCTGCGCATATATACATAGAGACACTACTCTATATATGTATATATATATCTTTATAACGCACATGATCGTGTTTTTCGCTGCACCGAGTGATTTTTTGACAAGAGACAGACGACAGCAGTGTGTGTGACAGCCGGAAGTCCAAGAATATGCTTCGCGGACGAGGACAATTCAGTGTGTGTGTATATATATAACGTGTGTCACGAGAGCATGTTAGCCACGCGCAGCAGAGATACAAGCTATATACATACATATATACGACTCTCGCCGCGGCATTAATTATGCAGTGTCGAATTGCTAATGTCGCGCTGTAAAACAAACAGCTGCAAGCTCGCGCCGCGTATACGCATTAAATCGAGCCGTAAACAAATAGCGCAATCAGCAGCCCTGTATATATACTCTTGCCGGAATATATGTATATATATATACTCTGCTCGAAAAATCCGATCGATCTCTCCGCTGTACACTTTAGAGAGTGAGAGAGAGAGAGAGAAGGAACGGAAGGATAGAAGGGGGCTGCTGCTGCTGTCGCAAACCTCCAGACTGCAGGCGTAGTATAGAGCTTACAAAGCGGCGCCCTCCATTAACTATTTATTAACTTTACGAATTTATGGATGCCTCATGGGCGCAGGCTTGCCAGCTTCCTGGCTCCGCTTCTTCTCTCTCTCTCTCTCCCGCCTCCACGAGAGAGAGAGAGAGAGCGCCAGTATTAAAATTAATTATTTAATATTAAACTTGGTAATTTTTAACGCGGCTGCGCCGTATCGCGCATTATTTATCATCCACTTCGGCTCTCTCTTATTATTCCCGGCTCCTTCCTGCTGCTCCTGCTGCACTTGCCTTCCAGCCGACACACAGAGCGTATTCAACGCTCTGCAGCCCTTTCAACTCTCGCAAATAAAGCCCAGGCCTTTCTATTGTATATACATATACCATATAAATGTTTTTTTATCGTTAATTCCCTGAACCTATAATATACTATATATAACGCTTTGTTGTTCGCCTTCGAATTAATTAATTACCTCTACTACTGCTGCATTATTATAGCATAATAATATCGACATATCCTATCTAAACAAACACACGAACAAACGAACAAACAAGCCAAGGCTCGCAAGCAAAGTGCACGAGTAGTATAGTCGCTGCTGCTGCTGCTGCTGCTGCTGCTGCTACAGTATAGCACGAATGATTAGCGCGATTTCGAAGCGCGATATGCGATATGGCGGCGCAGCAGCCGTTACGTCGATACGCCGATATAAACTATACAACTATATGTATATGCGTATATATATCGCAGGCAGGCGCGTGTATTAATTATTACGACGCGAAAGGCAAATAATTATTATAATTGTCCGGCATATAATGACAGAATTCGGCCAATGCGGGACGATTATTATTGCGCGGCTAGCGTCGAAATACATTAAATTAATGTGTGTGTGTGTGTGACTGTATAATGCGCCGCCGCCGCTGCTGTTATTAGCTCGCGCGGCGCAAGACGCGTCAGGCAATTCATGGCTTTTCAGCTATACATCAGGCATGTCTTTTTTTTCTCTCCGAGATCGAAGTGTAGAAACGGCTTTATTATAAGTACGCAATAGTATAGAGTATAGCCAAGATAACATAAATGGCCAAGGAGGAAAAGGAAAGAAAAGAAAAAAAGAGCGTGTTGGTATTAGTTAGCATCGGAAAGAATAGAGCATTTCTTAATAATCGCGCCGACCTCTCTCATAGGGTTGCGGCCCCGCGCATTTAATAATATCTCGATATATACACATCGCGAGTCGCGTCAACGAGGCCAGATGAATATTCAACGTTTGAAATCATAATATAGCCGGTTTAAATTAATTCTCAGTCTATAACACACTGCAGAATATATAAGTGAGTCTTCTAGCAGCTGATGGCATGACTTATCGAAAATACCAGTATTAGTATAGCGACGCGCGATATGCGACGACAAACGTCTGTAATAGTTTCTCTCTCTCTCTCTCTCTGTCTCTCGACGAACTCGAGTAGTCGTCGTCGTCGTCGTGTGTAATATTAAGGCAAACATCCTTGAGTGCAGTCGGCGCAGTTATTAACGTGATACTAATGCATTTGTGTATTGCATGCAAGAATAATACTACGACGACGACGACGACGACAACTGTCGAGGCTTATGTAAATTCTAAGGCACGCTCGGATAAAAATTCATGCCCGCTGAGCAAGTTCTCGCTTCCGCTTCCGGCAGTAGTATAGTATACTCGCACTACTGCGCGACGACGACGACGACGACGTCGAGAAATAGGCCAATACCAAGGGAAAATCATATAGGCGGGGGAGGAGCAGGAGGAGAAAAGAAACGGTGAGAAATATCAAGTCAAACAAAGGATCCGCGACTTGCGCGCGAGCAAGAGGGAGAGAAAAAAATAGAAACGGCGAGTGGACCACACACATGCACAGGAGCAAACGTGACTGCAGCAGCAGCAGCGAGTCCAAGTTCATATTGTAATGCTCGCTTGCTATACTCTCGGTATTATCGTACAGAACGAAGAGAGAGAGAGAGAGAGAGCGCCAACCGCTTCCGTCCGTCCATCTATTTATTCTGCAAATAATTTCCAATTGTTCTGCTGCTGCTGCTGCTGCTGCCGACGAGGCCAGCTCTCTTTGATAGCCAACAAAATTTATTTCCAGCTCTGCAGCAGCGCGGCAGTTGGTAGTTGTCGAGAGAGAGGGAGAGAGAGTATAGGATTGCACGGAGTAGAATTGAGTTGCAGAGAAGAAAATTGAGGGGCAGCAGCGCGCTCTCCACAGTCCGCGCAAGATAAACGAATCACGTATTATTATAATGGCCAGTTGCTAAATGGTTTTTTCAATCCCTCGCTTTCGCCTGCACACACATACTGCACACATAGCTCATTGGTCTCTCTCTCTCTCTCTGTCTCTCTATCTCGGTTCGCTGCAGTTCGTTTCCCGTTGTATTCACCGCTCGCTTAATATTTCATTATAAGCACGTATATGAGAATAATAAGATGGAATTTGTGCTGTCCAGGGCAGCGGCTCGTGAATGTAAACATAGCGAGTAATTTGCAGTCTTATATTGCAGCTGAGAGAGAGAGAGAGAGGGAGGTAAAAACTTGTGCGACTCTGCAGACGGAACGACGACGACGACGATCATTTAATATTGTTTATCTTGCGCGCCGGTGTAGGAATTGCAAGTTTTCGCAGCAGCAGCAGACCTCCGGTGAGACTGAGATCGCGGACGAAAAAGACCAAGTAGGATTTTCATTAGCATAAGTTGCTTCATTCGCTGCTGCATACTCGAAAACAAAAAAAAAAGAAAGAAATTGAGCCCCCCCCCTCCACTCATGAGATATCTCTCTCTCTCTCGCATGCAGCGCCAAGTAGCAGAGCCTATCATTATAGAGAAGGAATCATTGGATGATCTTAATCATGCGAACCTCTCTCCGTGTCTGCAAGTCAGCCAATCGCTGAGGCCGATTTCAATCATGGTTTCCATCCAGCCCCTCGAGCCGCTACTATATACCTACTTCCACTTGGTATTATATATTTTTGCCAACTTTTAGCCTTGACCCCGCCGCACGGATATCTCACTCAATCGGACAGAATAAACGGCGCTATGCGGATATATAAAGGACATCACAAGCTGCTGCGGGCGGGGAAGAAAAAGAAGAGCTTTACCAGAGAGCGAGAGAGAGAGAGAGGGAGGACGGGAAAAGTCGCGTATACAAAGAACAAGAAAGAGACAGACAAGCAGCGCGCGCGCAGTGAGAGTGAGGGGGTGGGGACGGGAGGCTCTGGCATGAAACGGCCCGGTGATACCTTTCATCCTCGGGAAAACCCGTGAAAACCACCACTTGTTGCGTTACTACCCTCAAGCTCTCTCTCTCTCTCTCTCACACTTTCTCTCGATTCAGCAGAGCTGCGACGAATATACGTATTACATGTATATCTGTATTTCTATGTGCAGCACAAGCGCCGCAATATTTATCGGTTACTGCTGCTGCTGCTGCTGCTGCGAAAGGGGCAAAAGTCGAGAGACTCCAAAAGCAGAGAGAGAGAGAGAGTAATAAAAAGAGCCAGCGGGCTATAGCGTATATAGTATATATAGTATAGGGTTAAAAAATAGAGGCTTCTGCTGCGTGAGATTTGAGACTCGTCGCATTTGCATGGACAACGTGCAATTTTTCTCTCTCCGCACTTTCTTCGCGAAGCATATACATACATATATATAGAGAGAGAGCGTCGTTTTTCGCTTTGTTCCTCTGGATCGGAGCGCGCGTAGCGGTAGCCGGTCCTTTTTCGCGGGCTTTATACAACCTGCACTTAGCGGCTAGACGGAAAAAATCTCTCCCCATCGATGCAGCAGTGCGTCCGTCGATGCCAGTGATCAGGTTAATAGCAGTGCCCGACGGGCCAGACACATGCACATTTCTCTCTCTCTCTATATATATATATATATATATTCCTGTGCACCGAAAATAACGCTTATAATGCTTGCGCACATAATATGCGAAATGAGCTACCGGGCATAAACAGAGAGTTTTTGGCGCTTGTATATACTCTCGCGCGCGCTCTAATCATCGGTCTCTCACCCCGACTGCGTCATATACGCATCACCGGTAATTTTCGATGTCTTGAGAGAGAGAGAGAATAAAAGAAAAAATTATAGGTATATCTCTCAAAAGATGCAGCAGAGTCTAGAAGAGAAAGAGATGAATAACGCGCGTTAAACACGCGCCCAGCTTATAATCGTCTGCTCTGGCCGTATATAGCTCTGATTTATCGTCCATACGGAATATATAAACGCTGCAATTCTCTCTCTCTCTCTCTTTCTCTCTCTACTATTATGCTGTCGGGCTAAATTTTCTATCGGCGGTTAAATCATCGAATATCGCGGCACAGAGAGAATATCCCATCGACGTTTTTCAATAGCTTGTTTGTGCGCGCGCAACGAAAGAGAGAGAGAGAGAGATGCGCGCCTTTGAAGCTTTCCCTGGTACAGTCCAGAAGACTTTCGGTTATTGGGTTACCGTCGTCGTCGTCGTCGACGTTCCAAGTGCACGTTATATAGCCGAGGGAAAAAGGCAAAAGGCCGAAGGTACTCGTAGCGACGTCGGCAGTGGAGAGAGAGAGAGTAACCTCTTTATACTATGCGCGCATGCACAGCGCGAGGGGGTAAAGAGCGGCCCAGTAAAGACATTATCGAGGGCCATCGTCAAACGTCTTGCGTTAAATTACGTCGAAGCTCTCTCTCTCTCTCTCTCTCTCGGGTTCTTTTGTCTTCCATCTATATAGTCTATACTACGAACATGTGTTTCGCGGACCCTCATTGCGAGTCATGTATGAAATTGCAGTCGCGAAGCATTTAGATGATGGCTATATACGTGCCGGGACCACCTTGAGCGCTTGCGGCCAGGCAAATCCTTCTAATACAATTTGCAGCTGCTACAGCCCCCTCGTCCTTTCTCAGTCCATATACATATACATGCATAAGAGTTGACTCTCTTTTCTCTCTCTCTCTCTCTCTCTCTCGTCCGAGCTCGCGAGTAGTTGCATTACGTGCCGATGGCTTTCCATAGCATTCGACTAATTTCAGGCTCGAAACGTTCCATTAAAGATTCAGCGTGTAATTGCAGCGGACGATCCCCCCCCTATACACATCATACACACACAAACACAGCTTTCTCTGCAGCTATATATACACACACACGTCTCTCTGATCTGTGCGCGAGCAAACAGTCGTCGCGGAGAGATGATGCAAAAGAAGATACGTGTATTGTGTCGCCTTTGTCTCTCTCGCTAGAATGCGTATACATACAAGAGATATATGCAGTGTTCTAATCCGGTTCGATGATAATTGCGAGCGGCATAAGGGAAATCAGTCATGCTCGCGCTGCTCGTTATACAACGATCGAGAGCTGATGGGCCTCTATCTTGACGCTCGATATCATTAATAATAATTATACAATTATATATGTATCCCAAGCTTGCGCGCGCTTCAGAGCGAGAGAGAGAGAGAGAACACGTGCGCAGATATACATATATACAGAGGATATCTCTCGCGGACGCGCGCAGTTTAGCGGCGTGTTATTATCTCGCGTCCGCCTATACATGTATACGTTATTACTTATAATATTTCATCTTCGGAATTAGCGGTTGCCCGGCTTTTGTTTATGCCATGGGAACTGATGCTGCTGCTGCTGCTGCTGTGATGTGAAATAAAATCGGCCGCGGCGAGATCGACTGCTCGCTCTCTCATGTATAGTATATATACACGACGGCAACTCGGTATACACCCGGCGCGTATATAATAAAAGTCCGTCAACCTTTGTTTTCCTTAGCTGAATCTTTTCTCCTATATACGCTGCCGGCCTTTTTTCTCTTCGCCGGAGTACGTATAGCGCGCGCACGCGAGAGCTGAGCAATAAATTTTCTCGGAAACGTATTTACAAGTCGTAAAGGGAATTAGATGGCAATAATAAATTCGTTATCGCAATTCGATATCGAGGCGGCGGCAGAGCGCGAGTAAACTAATTACCTACGCCTTATATACACCCTGCTTCCGCGCGCGCTCTCTCGAGCTTTTTCCAGATAAGGTTATTTCTAGCTCTCTCTCTCTCTCTCTCTCTCACTATGTTTTGCCATTGCAATTATAATGGCCGCTATTATGAAATACGCGGCTGCACACTTTTCCGAGTATTTGAACTGCATGCTAAAGACGCATTTATTGTATATGTATAAAGAGAGGCGAGTGTGGGGGGGGAGGACAACACGTTGCATTCCAGAATTTCATTGCGCGGTGTACCGAGAAGCAATGAAATTTCGCGAGTCGTCCATATACTCAATATATACGAGAAAGAGAAGTGCGCATTCTCCAGTTTACGGCAGGCTGAGAGAGAGATATATTAGAGAAAGGCTCTTTTTCCAACGGAAGCGCATCATCAGTTATATCCTCGCGATAATGACCAAGAGCGATGGAAAATCGTCGAAATTTCGTCGCAACTATATATACGAGCTGCTATACAGCTGAGAAACAAGCTAGTGAATATATACATATATATAAAGGAGGCCGCGCGAACGAGGGCCTCGAGGCTGAACAAAAAAAAGTAGGAAGAAGAAGTGCGTCGATCGTTATGGCGGCGGGAAAGGATAATAGAGCCGCGCAGTGGCCGGAATGATAGAGCGCGCGAGAGAGAGAGAGAAGAGAGGCTTCCGCACTGCACACACATATACACTATATACACGTATATGTATGTATATATCCCTCGCGCCGTCTATATTTATTCCTTTGGGGCCTTGATATTTTTTAAAGTCGTGTCGATCCATGTATTTACGCGGGCAGGAGCCGCCAACTCGCGAGAGGATGAGAGAGAGAGAGAGAGACAGAGAGAGTATATAATGCCAAGGGCCCTATAAAACGATATATCGAAGCGAATAATAAGCCAAGACTGGTAGCTCTTTCTCTCTTGCAGGAGAGCGCGAAAGGCCAGAATTAGCGGAATTGCTAGCGCGCATTCCTGCATCGAACAAAGGAGCTTTGGTTATTATTAAAAGTCAAGAGAGTGAGCTGAGCGCAGCAAAAGGTATATATGATGCTTTTTTCGTCGCTCTATTATTCCATCGCGAGTCTCTCTCTCTCTCGCGAGGAGAGTTGCATTTGCATATTTATAAGGGAGAGAATGTGTAATCGCAGAGTGCTGTGCAGCGCTGCTAAAAAGAAAAAAGAAGAAAAAGAAAAAATCGGCAGGCCGGGCAAGATGGCGGAAAGATTCGAGCGGCCGACATGCGATATCGCCGATTTCTCAGCAGCAACAGCAGCAGTAGCAGATATAATTAACGGCTATACACAGTAGAAAAGCGTTTCCGACAAACGCATCCTGCCTCAAAGTTCAGCTGCTGCTGCTGCAGCTTGATATATTTGCCTGTGTGCTCTCCTCTCTTGCGGCTATAATATACTCGACGAGAGGCCGGAGAGATATCTGGGAAAAAGAAGCTAGTTTCTCAGTAGCAACGGTCACGATCGGCTTGTTATACCACCGCCGCCACTGCCGATCACGCAGATCGTGAAATCATCTCTCCTCCCTCTCTCCTTCGTTTTTCCGCAAGAGAGAGAGAGGCATGGCTCTCTTTATATTCCAAGCCTGCCGAACATCGTTGTACTACTGCATAATTCCAGCAGCAGCAGCAGCAGCAGAAGCTTATTCCTTCTCACGAGCTCGTGACTATATAAGAGCTCTTCTCTCTATATACTCCACAGCGCGATTTTTCCATCGGACACGAGAGAGAGAGAGAGAGAGAGGGAGGAGGATTGGAGAAAAAAAGAAAGAAAGAGTCGAGGACAGCTGCGGGGGCCACGATCGGAAATGAAATTTTTGATTGACAAGAGCGCCTCGTCACGCCTTTGGAAAGCTACCCTGTGATTCGGTCGCCTATTAGATTTCCTGATACATATTATATTATATATACTAGTCTCGTTACAAAAACTCAGCGTGGGTCGAGTCGCGCTGTGGTTCCAGCAACCCCCTCATTACAATATACATGTATGTCCGCAGCCGTTGCTTAAATCTAATAAACGCTCTCTCTCTCTCGAGGGCTCTTCGTACTATTATTGCACACACTCTCTGCCACGTCGACGGCATCTGTCGATCTCTCGACGGTTTTACATTCTGTCGAGCATTTTTGCAATTTTACGTCAAGTGGCTCGTAAACCACCGGCAAACCCACGTCTATTTATAATTAGCCTCATATCAAGATATATTGTTTAGCTTTTTATCTTTCTCGACATATATACCAGAGCCGCGCTCGCAGTCTATGTTATCGTTCGAGCTTGGATTCCAGCTTTTAGTATTTTGTCAATAAGACACACGCTATTCTCTCTCTCTCTCTCTTTCTCTCTCGTTTCTTATTCGTCTTCTTTTTTTTATTTCAGACGTTTCCATTCTCCACATTACATTGTTTTTTTTTCCTTCTCCTTGTGTCTTTCAACAATAAAAGCAGGAACATACTTCTCGACGGCCAGTGTAGTATAGACTCTATAGATTTGTTGAAACGTGCAAGAATTCCGCTCATTGTCGCCGCGACGAGCAAACAATGCTTTCTAGCATCAAGACGCTCTCTCTCTCTCGTGCGCGCGCGCGTTCGTTTCGTGAATAAGTATATGTGACACATCGCAGCTATGCGTTGTAACATAACGGGAACCAATGAATTGCGCGTATCTATATACCGAACGCAGTTTCATATATAAAATCGATAGGGAAAATAAGGCATTTTCCAAAAGAGAGAGAGAGAGTTAAATGTTTGATGCGATGAGCGACGTATATAGATATAGAAAAATTCGAAGAAGAAGAAGAAGAAAGCGAAGGAGTAGTATATAGAAGGCTTCAGGACTATATAATACATTAGGAGAGGAGAGGGTGGAAAGCACGGAAGCGCGAATCGATTGAGCTAACATTAACGTGCGGAGGAACAAAAAAAAACAGTAATTTACTTAGTAAAACATAAAGCCGCGGCGGCGGGCGGCCGGCTAGCGAAGGAAGGCAAACACATTAAACATTTAGAGGGCATAATAACTCGCGTATACGCGCCGGCGCATGTATGTGAATGTGTGTGTATGTGTGTGTATACATATGTACACGTTATATAAATGTGTATAAGGCCAAACTGCGCGCACCTTTATATACTCTGTGCACAGCCTTATTACAGCTGACAGTTTTTAACAATAGCTGAAAATTAGCGATCCCGAAGAAAGAAAACTATACAGACTGCGCACGTTTCCATTTCGGTGAAAATTGAAAAATATTTAAAAAAAGAAGCGCATCGGCTGGCATCAGATTGTTTATCCTGCAGCAGAGGAATTATTTACGGCTCGAGTCTCTATTCGCGTCTCGCTCTCTCTCTCTCTCTTAGCAACGTCTGCACAGAGAGCGTATAACCAGGCCATAAATATAATTTTGCCTTATCTCGCTCTCTATACGCCTCACCTCGGTTCTAACCTAAACAAATAATCTTTGCCGCAAAGCGAGAGAAAATAACTCTCGAGGGCGCGGGGACCTGTACAAATATATACAAAAGCTGTGCAGGAACGTCGTTGCTGCTGCTACTGCTGATGCAGTGCGTATAACACACATATGTATACACACACACGAGAATTACAATTTCGTATGTATTAGGATGTCTCGACACGTGAATTAGATCGGCTGGACGAGAGAGAGAGAGAGAAAAAGGGCGGTAAAAGTTGAAAGAGCATATAACTGGATCACGTCGCGAAACAAGCTCGTGAACGTCGTAAAAATACAAAGAGCACGCGCACGCGGGGGTGGAGAGGAAAAATATAAAAAGTTAAGGGGAAAGAAAAATAGAAGAGAGAGGGCGCCGGAAAAAGTTGGAAGCGAAGCGGCGGCTACGAACAAGGCGAAGGAGGCGCTTGTACGAGGGAAATTAATATCCGGGGGATTTCTCTCGGTTCTCTTGGACGCCGTGCCCGCGCGCGCGCGCGAGCTAGCGAGCGATCGCAAAAACGAGCGCTCGCCTCTGAAAACCGAACACCGAGCGAAACTTTGGAATTTACTGCCCGACATATTGGCTGCGAAAGCAGCCGAAATTAAGGCTAGTAAAACATTCTTCTGACACGTAGCCCTCCCTCTCCTCTGTATACACTATATACTCTGCTCAACACCCTTTTCCCCCCGTTCTCGCGAAATATTCGAGTGTGTGTGTGCAACTCGCACTATGCAACTGCGCGAAACTGCCAACGAATATTTAGGACTCTCGTTAAAACGCGCGCTGATATGCTGAGAGAGCGAATACAGGATACGCACACACACATTTTTCAAATAACGTTACGCCAACTTTCTTCTTATGTGACAAATGCTAATGTCTGTCTCTCTCTCTCTCTCGACTACTACTACTACTACTACTACTGTATAACAACCCCCGTATACGCATGTGTCTCTCTCTCTCTCCCTTAGGCTTAATTAAACTATTAAAAATTCAACGGCTCGACAAAGCCGCATCACTTATTCATCGGTCAGACTACTTTATTTATCAAACTTATCTACAATAATGTCACGTAATTATTCACTTGCTCTGAGTGTCACTCTTCCATATATCGCCATTGTTATTATTATTTATACTACATATACAAGCTACATCGCGTGTCTTTGCTCGTATATATATATATATAACACTTGTATACGCCGTTCTATGTCCAAAGTGCTCAGTCCTCGCCATCTGGCGGTTAGAAACGTCCCTATATCGCTCGCCTGCTTACTCGCATGGTAAATTCATTTGAACGCAAAAATAAACAAAAGAGCACCTTCTCGACATCTTCGTAAAAAAATAATAAGGCAAGAACGAAAATATTTGGTCAAAGAAAAGAAAACTCACCTAAAAGGGAAAGGAAAACGGGCTCTGGATAGAAATCGGCGTCTGAAAGAAAAAAAAATCAAGATGATCAAAATAGAATGACAGTTCGATCACCTGATGTCACACGAGCCTCTCGACGTTTGTTTACTATATATAAAAGCCGCGGCATGCATCAAGAGAGAGAGAGAGAGAGAGAGAGAGAGAGAGAGAAAGCTATGTTTAGCGATAAAAAGAAAAAAAAATAAATAACGAGAGCACTTTATTTTGATAAAGGAAAAAAAGAAGCTCGATAAGGTAGGCGCGCAGTGATATCCGATGCATCACGGATTGCGAGGATGTCGGACCGGGAACGACCACTTGTGGATTGTTGTGAAACGTCAGACGCGCTTCGACGATCTGCAACAGTCTGATGCGAGAGAATAGGAGAAAAAAAGAGACACACAGGTCCAAAACGAGTCATCGCAGAAAGTATATACATCTCGACTAAAAGCTAATAAGACGTGGAAAGTTAGCCCCAGCTGCAGCGACGCCGACGCTTATTTTTTTTTCTCATCAAGCGAGAGAGGGAGAGCGAGAAAGAAGCTTTAGGCCGATAAAAGTGCGAGTGTAAACGAAAGAAAATGCTTGGAAAACAATAATTCGGCCGCTTACCGGGTTCTCTCACAGAGACAGGTCGCGACGAAAGATCTCCTGACGTTGTTTTCTTCTCTCCACCGGCGAGGAAAGTCATTGGTCGACGGCGGTTATGTTATGCGAGAAAGCAGTGCTGCTAGATTATATAGGAAACCGCAAATACGATGATTGCAGTTTATTATGACTGTTTATTACGACTGTCCGTCCGGTCCACTGATGATGCAGGCATTGCAAACTTGTCTCGTTCCTGCAGCTTCATTGCACGCATCTCGCCGAGGACCCATAGGCATGGGCCAAGGGGCATCTGGACTATCTCTGCTCTGACCACGCATTATTAATTGCCTGCGCGCGAGTCGGTGGCGCCACCTTTCGTCGACTTGAGCGCGACCTTCGATTTTCTTCATGTCCAGCAGTTGGTATACAGGTAAAGATTCTATAAATACGTATGTGTATATACTCGGTTCGCCGAATTTAGAAGCACAAATGGACCAAGAAAAAAAACTGAAAAAAGAGGAATAACAGATGGTCATTCGGAGAAAAATAAAAGCTGATACACCGATGCTCGCGCGATGTGATTGCGCAGGCGCGAGCGAGCTGCATAGGCATTAGGCGTCCATGGCTGAAAATTGCAGCATTGCAAGTTGCAGACGTTTTGCTTGCAGACGAGAGAGCAGCAGTACACTTACGGGCCGACTAGAAGTCGCGAGGCTCGGCTCGTATCGAAAATCATGCGGTGATCCAACTCGCCTGATGCTCTGACGCGTGAAATTTCTCTCAGGATTTTTACAAACAAACATCGCAAAGTGCGTCATCGATTTCGGGGAAAGAAAAGGAACTGCTGTCTATATAGTGAGTGTCGTCGATGGTGGTGTGTATCCCTATATCGGCCCTTGACTACTTGCACATCAGCTGGGTATATAGCTCCAAATGCGAGAGTGTCGAGTGACATTTGCTTACGTAATGAAATATTTCCGCGGCCCCACGTAGCGCCGTCCACGAAATATCGGGCCTCGATTCTCTCTTGCGGTTGAACCGCCGGCCACCTCTGCCGGAATCTCGGAATACAGAAATATACACGCGCCACGGCCAGCAAGCTCCAAGTGACCCGATTCGCTGCGCTCTTGTCTCGCGAGCCCCCACTGCGCGCACATAGTCAAGCACACAAGCTCCAGCTATCCTGATTTTCTACTTAAATTCGTTGGATATTTTTCGGTCTTTCTGTGTACTCTCGAGTCAGAGCCGCGAAGCGAGATTTAGCGCCGGGCGCGCAAATTATGACAATAGGCATCAGCAGTCATGGAAAATTTCAATTGGGATCCTGGTAAGTCAACCATTGCCCTGCATATACTTTTCCTTATTGTTGCAGACTCAGCTCAAACTTTTCTGTATTCTTGCAGCTTTATCCAAATTACTAAGTGCCTTGGAAGCAAACAGAGCTTCTATACCCAACTGCTCCGACGAGGAATTCAATTTTCTCAGCGAACTCTTGCAGTCCAAGGAATTGAATGCTTTGGTGCACGTCTACAACAAAATACTGCGAAATCTCAAAGATGACAAATTCTTCCCTATACTTTCTAATGCCATGGAGATCAATGTCGAAGTTCTGGGACTTCTAGCATCCAAGACACATGTGTCCGAAGAATTCAAGGAACTCTTTCAGCTGCTCCAAAAGCCTCATGTGCAAGTCAGTCAACATTTCAAAAGCTGCTTCCATTGTGCCACAATCTGGTCCATGCTGTTTCTCTATATATCCCTT
The DNA here is from genome assembly GCA_900474305.1 of Cecidostiba fungosa. Classification (NCBI taxonomy): domain Eukaryota; kingdom Metazoa; phylum Arthropoda; class Insecta; order Hymenoptera; family Pteromalidae; genus Cecidostiba; species Cecidostiba fungosa. The sequence continues at coordinate 36,170 of UCOJ01000587.1, forward strand.
TTTATTTGTCAGGCTTTGCTCATAGCACACGACACTGTTGCCCAGAAGGACTATTACCCCAGGCTTCCAGACATTCCTGTGGAAGTGGATGAAGATGAAGAAACTGTTAAAATAGTGCAATTGGTCAAGTCTGATGAACCCTTGGTATGTTTTCCAAAATCTGTATTTTGTGTTTGTCTTGTAAAGATTCATTTAATGAATTACCAATATATCTAACAAATTACTTAGGAAGTGTGGTGCTAAATTGTGAGATAGCAAATTTTATTGCAATGTATTTTTTTAATCATCATTGCCCTCTACTCGAGTATGCATGCACTTTGGTGAAACATTTTTTTGTTGTTGTATATTTTCCATAAATATAAAGTTATTACGTATAACATAGATTAATGGGCTTACAATTGCCTATCTTCCAAAAACACTCTATTTGCAATATTGCAAGTAATCACGTTCTTTTTTCATTGTCAAACTTGCTCCGAAGTCTGGTACTGGCATTGAACCAATTATGGTAAGTGTTATCGGAACCCAGACTTATCCAAAGCAAAGCGCGATTTTTTTTTTACGAATCGCAATTTCTGCTGCTCTCTTATCGCTAAAATTAAATTTGCTATCAGTGATTGTGATCTATTTATTTTTGTACAAAACAATTTGTATTATTATACTTTGTGTACCTGTCGAATACCTTTCAGTATTTTAGTTTGCACCATTTATGTGTTATATATGTATATACTTAAGTTAAAATAGTTTTATTTTAGTAAAAAAAACTTTTTATGTGTACATAATATTTTTTTTAATTCTATATATATGTTATTGCATGATTTTTGTTTTGTGTTCAACCAATTTCTTGTAAATAAACCGTTTTGAAATGAAAACACTCAACTATTGTTATTTTACCTGCATGACTCTGAAAGACATCGTAGGTTTAAATTGATTACCCGTAATATTATTTTTCAGTTGAGTATAAGTAAATTTTCGTTACTTTTATCTAGTCAGTACTTACGTTCAACTTTTGCATAAAATTAGTCGTATTTAATGTACGATGATAGTTTGATGAAACAAAAAACTTACCTGTGCGCAACAGGGAGCAACCATTAAGACTGACGAGCAAACTGGAAAAATTGTCATTGCTCGAGTGATGCACGGCGGAGCTGCGGACAGATCTGGTCTTATTCACGTCGGGGATGAAATTCACGAAGTAAACGGAATCAGCGTCGAGGGAAAGACACCGAACGACGTTCTAAAAATTTTGGTAATTATGAGAGCATAATAAATTTTCGGAGTCCTGTATACGTCCGAGCAATTTCTAATAATTAATTTATTTTTACAGCAAAATTCTGAAGGAACGATAACTTTCAAAATAGTACCAGCGGACAGTAAAGGCATTTTCCGGGAGAGCAAAGTAATGCGGATACTTGAAATTTTTCTAAACAAAAAAAAAATGATAAAACGAATGAGTAACGACAAAGGCTTTTTCAATCGTAGGTACGAGTACGCGCGCATTTTTCGTACAAAGCGTCGGAGGATCCAGAAACGCCTTGTACAGAGGCAGGCCTGGACTTTGAGAAAGGCGATGTTCTTCACATCGTGTGTCAAGACGATGCCCATTGGTGGCAAGCTAGAAAAGAGGGTGACCGCAATATGCGAGCCGGTCTGATTCCTAGTCGAGCACTACAGGAACATCGCATTATCATGCAAAGACAGCAACTGCAAGAAAAGTCGGACGATGACAAAATAAGTAAGAGCTTGATAAATGTTGTATCCATGGGTAAGCTTGAATACGTCCGAATTAACACAGACGCACATAATATATATGCTATACTAATACATAATCAACATGATAGGTATGCTAGATTTGCTTTGATCTAACCTGAGCTTCGCGATCAGGCTTGTGTTCTGTTCCAGTGCCTTTGCCCACGTTGTGCCCCCGTCCCCGTACCTCTTCTTCTTCTTTGCACGAATCGCCTACTAAATGCAGTTTGCAGGGAATAAAAACTAAAAAAATCATGTATGACGCTGCAGAGAACGACGACTTTGACCGCGAAGAGATAGCCACCTACGAAGAGGTGGCAAAGCTCTATCCGAGACCGGGTCTCTATCGGCCGGTCGTCATGATCGGCCCCCCGGGAGTCGGTAGGAACGAGTTAAAAAGGAGACTCATGGCCACCGATCCTGACAAATACAAGACACCAGTTCCCTGTGAGTATATACTCGATTCGACCGTTAATTTTTACAACGATAATAATGTGGATGTGTAACATCTATCGACATTTCACAGATACTTCGAGGCCTCCCAGACCCGGAGAGATCGACGGCAAAGAGTATTTCTTCGTCTCGCGCGAGCAAATGGATCTAGACATAAGCTCCGGAAAATTTATCGAATACGGCGAATACAAAGGCAATCTTTATGGAACTAGTGCTGAGAGCGTCACCTCACTGGTGAACGCCGGTTACGTTTGCATCCTGAGTCCACATTATCAAGCACTGAAAATGCTGCGAACGCCGGCATTAAAGCCTTACGTTATATATATAAAGCCGCCGCGATTTGAAATTCTAAAGGAGACGAGGAATGAATCTAGAGCTAGATCGACATTTGACGAAACTAATTCTCGAGGATTCACCGTAAGTGTCTCTTATTACGAATTGTCTGATATCACGATGCTTTATTGATTTATGCTTTATTACATGCACAGGACGAGGAATTCGACGAGATCATTCACAGCGCTGAGAGAATAGAGTTCCTTTATTCACATATGTTTGACGAAACAATTATCAACGCCGATTTGTCAATGGCTTTCGAACAACTACTCACTATAATACACAAACTCGAATCAGAGCCTCTCTGGGTTCCAGCTTCATGGGTCTAAATGCGAATCACACAGTATACTTGGTGAAGAGTACCTACCGTCTTAGCAGTCGCGAATTATTGTCAAATCTTGAAAATTAGGATGCATGCTGTCTTGCCTCTGTACTCGAGATCAAACCTTGAGGAAAAATACTACTGGTCATGGTTAAGAAAAAAAAAACATTCTTGGTGTGGTTATTATACGTGTACTTGCAACCGATTCTCTTTTGATATTTGTTTTTTTCTCTCTGTGTATATATTATTTCTTCGATAATGTTATTATTATCACATCACTATACCACTAGTTTATATAGCCATGCATTTATCAGCTGTACAAAACAACTTGCCAGTAGTAATTTTCGAAAAGGAATGCGTAAAGGCAGAAGAAATATATCTATTTTCCACTTGTATGATTTCTATTAACTCGTCGTTGTTGTGACTTTGCGAATGGGTTTACGTCGTTGTTAAAAGTCGAAAAAATATCTGAAAAAAATTTAAAAATGTACTTAGATACAGGTGGAAGAGACCATAACATTCTTTGATAACTCTTAGGTAGATGTGTTTCGAATGTTCTGTACCGATCTGCGCGCTCGTATACGCGGGCGCGCACGACACTTGCCTTTCTCCTGTTTGAACAGTCGAGTTTTTCTAGATTAAGTAGAGACGATCGAACGAGTTTGAAAGCGATAAGAGTCGTTTTGAATATCTATTATCAAAGAAAAAGTACAATAAGCGTAAACGTGGATTTATAGGAAGTGCGTAATTAGGTTTTATGTGCAATGACTTATACATATATATAAATTTTATCGACTATTCTTAAAAAGTGCAAAACGACATCTACTGCTGTTTTTAATATACATATAAAAACAACAATTTTTTTATCCTACGGAAATATCAGTATACTATACACATAGTGTTCAAATTATCGAATGAAAAAAAAGAAAAAAAAAGAGAAAACGACGATGAGCGACTCTATTGTACTTTGTGCCATACAGTACTTTAATAGCTTGAATATAGTACGTAATTATATAAATGAAGGAAAAAAAGTATTAAAATATACAAACGACTCTCGCCGCAAATATCGCCACTATTGTGAATAGTGATTAAATTTCAATTGTTGTTAATTGTTGCCAAATGCATACGTTAGAAACTTATGAATTCAAAGTGTATATTGTAAATCAATTATTAAAGAAAACCGACATATTAAAAGAGAAAAAAAAAACAAACGAAAAAAGTTGATTATTTTCCATACACTTATTAGATGCGCGATTGCGCATGCTTGGTGGGGCCTACGATTGCGGAAGAGCGCGCGCAAAGAAACAGTGAAATATCATTATATATTGTTTCGTTAATCTTCGCGCGGCAACCGCCATGTGCGAGAAAAACAAAAAGTTTTGACAAGCCGCGAGTAGAAGGAGGAGAAGAAGAGCCGACGATTCGACGATTGAAATAGACGACCTAGGCCGAGTTGGCCTCTATTAAGGCAACGTGTCCCTTGTGTCGTCGAAGCGCGCCGCTGGTTTTCTGGATCGGTTAGTCGTGCTCGACGGTTTTTCCGCCGCGGTGTATATGTTGTACCTATAATAGTCGTCATCGCCATAGCTTTATGTACGCGATCATTAGACAGTTTTTGGCTTGAGACTGACGCGGAAAAGTGCGCGCTGCTGCGTGATGTGTTCTCCGCGATGCCAACGTCCGAGCTAAATAAGAGGCTGATTGCACAAGCTGCTAGCGAAAATAGAAGCCGCGAACACGGTGCGCGTCAGAGGGCTGGTTATTAAAAGCGGCGGATAAACATCGTTTGGCCAAATAAAAGAAAGTATATATAAAGTGCAAGTATTACGACGAGATCCTACGTGTGTTTTCTATTACAGGGAATAAGAGGTGAAATTGCGCGTGCGTCGAGCTGCTACGGATATATATGTGCGGCCTGAAATTTGAACTTGGCCGAATAGCCCTGCATCAGTGGGCGATCGAGCCTTATACCTATACCGCGATGAGTCGCGACCGCAGTTTGTGTACTTTTATTATATAAATGATTTCCTACCCCCTGTTGGGCAGGAAATCGCATGGCTCGTCAAAATCTGCTGAAATTTGGCAATAGTCCCGGAGAAAAAGAAAGTGCGAATACATATACATATGTGTACATCATATATAACACAAGAAGCGAGCACATCACGATGACCTACAAGCATCATCAGTAGAGTAAAGCTGCAGAAGAAACTTTGATCAAAAGTTTTGATCGATTATTCGATTTTACGTCGGCCGCCGGTTATTGTTCGCTTTCGCATATACGAGAAATTCTGTAGTCTCTGCATATAACGTGCGTTTACGAAAGATAGTATAGTATTAGTACAGCTGCAGTATATAGCAACGGATAAGAATAAGTCAGGTGGGTATACGCTCGTGCGCGTGTCAAAAATAGAGGTCCGATATATAGCATATATACAGCAGTTTGCAATCTAATAAAAAGCCTGGTGGGCAAATATTTTCTCATGGAGGAGCTATACACAGAGAGAGAGAGAGAGAGAGAGAGAGAGAGAGAGAGAGAGAGGGCTGTTGGAGAGCAACGGCTTGTGTAAGCTTGCATGTGATGCCGGCCAATTGAAGTTAATGAAAATCCGATCGATCGTCGCCGCTACTGTACGTTTATAAAAGCCATCACAGGCGCGCGATTTTCAGATACCAGACTGTGTGTGTGTGTGTGTGTGTAATACATGACACACACCTTTATACGCCGAATTTCAAGCTAGACATGTATATGTATATATACAGTAGCCCACTCCGCTCTCGTTTTTCTAGACGGAGTTAGTAGGCGCACGATCGATCCCCAGTAGTCTACTCTGCCTATACTACTGCTTTATCGCTCGATCACTCTCGAGCCGCTCTTGCTCAGCGCGGATTAATTAGGCCCACACGCACGGCAGCGGCGGCTCTTACGAATAGCCTCTTTTGTATATACACACCGCATCTGAGTATACGAGTGTAATCGCGCCGCGCGGTAGAAAGCTACTGGCGCATATAACGCATACCTATAACCGAAATAGAGGAGCGTTTGTTTGGATAGTCGGATCGGATGGATAAACTAGCGTCGGAAGCAAGAGGAAAGAGCCAGGATGACCGAGTCGTCGAGCTGCAGGAGCCGCAGAGCAGTTTATCCGGTAACCGTGAGTATACACATATATAATATATGATATAATTTTTCGAACGCTGTTCATCACAACGTGCGCGCGATCGAGACTCGTGTGTGCATGTAAGCGCTTATTAATAGCCGAGAAAATCATGCAAGTGTGAAGTAGCTTTGAAAATTGCCAATAAATCGTAGAATAAAGAAACCTTGAGGGGGAGAGAGAGAGAGAGAGAGAGAGGGAAGAGTACAAGCTAAGGGAAAACAAACGCGCGCTCGCTATATTTATCGCGCGCGCGGTAGCGGCGGCTACTGGCGCTTGCGCTGCTTAAGTATATTAGTAGCCTCTCGGCTGCTGCACAGGCGTTGCGGCGGCCGTTAAGTATTAAAAAAAAAAATATATATATATATTGCTCAACGAGTTCCAGAGGCTGCGCAAGATCCTGGTGCAGGAGAACGGTACTGTACTCGGAAGCGGAAGTAGAAGCGGCAGAACATCGCCGGTACGCAGCACGTCATCGGCAACGTCGCAACAGTGCAGTCTACATCAACGCAGCATCCTAAAACGTGCGACTTCCTGTTCGGCGAGCAACAGCAAGTGCGTGTCGTTCGACGCTGCTGCTGCTGCTGCGAACGCCAGTAAGAGTGGCAATAGCAAACGCGTCCACGAGGCCAAGCTATACAGGCGGGGTGTACTTCAGGGTAAGTCGATGATGCTATTCTGTGTTTTGTGTATTAGGAGAGTGCTTGAGATGTAATTGTAATATATTTATGTACAGCCATCAACTGTTGCGCCGCGGAGCGCAAGATTCGCAGCAGCAGCGTCGACCTGCCGGCGAGAAATCTGCCGTTGTCCTGGGAGGAGTCCTTAGGAGGGCCCCGGGCCCTCCTGGGGGCAGCGCAGGATGCCGACGACGAGCTCATCGGCAAGATACTCGCGATCGCCGGCAAGGCCGGTCTCGGCAACATCGAGCTCAACGCCTGCGACAGCAGCGGAAGGGTCAGTATATATATATAAACACACACGTTGTACTTGATGAGAGAGAGAGAGAGTGAGAGACAATTAGCTATTGTGCACATGATGCACAGCGTGTCGCATATCGATTCCCGATTCACACGAGGGTTTATAAATAAATGCGTGTATTATCTGGCCTGGCTTGTTGTACATATATTTTATAGACAGCCATCAGCTACATGGCGGGCAACGGGAGCGCGCTCGTGCTCGAGGCCTGTCTGGCGTTGCGAGGCGCCGATCCCAACCTGCCGGACAACGAGGGCAACACGCCGCTTCACTTTGCCGCTCAGGCCGGCCAGACCGAGTGCCTCAACATCCTGCTGCAGCGGTGTCCCGGCATCGAGGTCGACGCCAGGAACAACCTCGGCTTCACACCCCTCATGAAGGCCGCGCTCCAGGGCCGCACCAAGTCCGCCAAGGTCCTCCTCTTCGCAGGCGCCAACCCGACTCTGCGCGATCACGGCCGGGGACTACGCGCCGAGCAGTGGGCTCGCTTCTGCGGGCGCTACGTGTGCGCCGAGGTCATCGAGAGATTCGCCCGACACAGGCTCCTCGAGAAGACTACCTCCTGTCGCTGGGGAAGCGAGCCGGAACTCGCCGCCCAGCTACTCCAGGGCAAGGTATTATACACAATATAATAATCATTGTATTCTATCTATCACGTCGTGCATGATGGCTCTTATTCTCATTCTTGTGGATTCTTTTTTCGTATAGCTCCTGCCCATCCCGCCAGCAGCTACGCAGCAGCAGCAGCAGCAGCAGCCGCCGCCGTCGACTGGCCTAAAGTCCAAGATCAGACGAGTCTTCCGTACCTCCTCGAGCTCCTCCCCGAGCTACAATCTGGTCTCGCAGCTGACGAGCGCGGCGCTGTGCGCCAGTAGTCCCGTCCTGCCGAAACCTGGCGACGCAGCCGTTTCGCCCGTCGTCAAGAGCCTTCTCCGACCACTCAGCGTTCCTCAACTAAGGTACACCTCGCCTACTCTACTGTACTCGATCCCTCTGACCTGCTTTATATACGTCATCTGTATACTCTATAGCGCTTTCAACTCGCTCTCTCTCTTTCTATACACATCTCATTTTATATACTTAATGTGTGTTTTAGTTCGTAACAAACTCTCTAGATCTCTCGCTCGCACACAGCTTTACACACTCTCTATCTGCGCTGTAAAAACACTGCTTCACAACAACATCAACAACTATAGTACCACCACCACCACCACTACTACTACTACTACTGACAACTGCTATTGATTGACTGTTGGAATGAACAAGCTAATAAACGCATTGTTGTACTAACTTTTGCGCTCTATATTATACTTTCGATCTCTCGCATTTCATTATATTATACATTTTTCTTTCTTTTCCGACTACCCTCTCTACTTCTCTTCCTGCGCGCACTACTCTCCAGGATAACACTCGTAGCACCCCAGCAGGATATACTCGAGAAATCTAGCGACAAGTGCGATCACGGTACGAGTTTCACTGAAAAAATCCAAAGCACAATGGCCAAGCCGCCAAGAACGAAAAAGAAGAGCAAATAATTTTACCAGGCCTACATGTAATACAGCTCAGCTCTTATCGCTCTGTATTTGTTATATTTACCGATGCATTTCACACGCGGATATGCGTTACATATTATATACAACCCTGGTCGACTTGTTTATTATTTGCGCGATTACTATCGTTATACTATACTCCAGATTTTATTATATATACTTATACTCTCGTTACTACTGTATACTTGTTATGTGTATATGTAAAATGTTGAATTGCGCGCGTGCAACGAGCACTCCTCCTTTATTGTTATATTAACCTTTTTTACTGATGACGACAATTCATACGCACATATATAAATATAATATAATATATATATATATATCTCTCTCCAAATGTATACATCCGAAGTACGTAAAAATATAAATATAGGTTTCAAGTACATTTACTACGGAAAAGAAAAAAAACAAGTTTGGTTCTAGCATTATAACGAGATAAAAATTTAATAGTCGCAATAGTGTCATTCGCATCAGCGAATCGCAGTAGCACAAACGCACAATCATCCCGCGTCGTGTAAAAGTGTCAATCGGATTTTTTGTTTTTTCTCTGTCGTCGATTCTTCGCACTCGATAGAATCTCGTAAGCCTGCTGTATCTCGAGGAATCTCTCCTGGGCTTGACGGCGCTCCTCTTCGGTGCCCTTCACCTTGTCAGGATGATGCTCCCGCGAGAGCGCCCTCCACCTGTGGGTCACTTCGCTCTGCGAGGCAGTCTGCGACAAGCCCAAAACCTGCACGCGAAGACGAGCGGTAATAAATTTTCTAAATAGCAATAACCACTGCTAAATACTATTCTTATAACAACTCACCCTGTAGGCGTTTATCTCGCCTCGAGGATCGGTGAGGTCGATGACTTGCCTCCAGGTCGCCCAGAATCCCTGGTGCTTCGTCTGCGTCCAGGTCTCCTCGAGACTCGCCTGTGAGCATATTGAAAGGGGAAGTTAAATTCACGCATATCCGAGCAAAGAGGAGGCTATAAATTATAAATATACACATTGTATAGCGACCTTGAGATCCAGCCATATCGGCGAAGTTAAAAAGTGCTTGATGGCCTCGAACAGTTTGATCTCCTCGCCCTCGCTGTCGGTCAACGTGGCGTTGAAGTAAAAGTAACTGGCCCACAGGGCACCGTAGACGAGGGCGAACGTGACGAAGAGAGCCAGTCGTCTGGATTTGCTGCGCTTCTGTCTCCGTTTGAGCCTCCATTCTTTTGAGAACGTGTCGAAGGTCAGAGTCGAAGCAAGGACCATGAGTCCAAGCCAGGTGCTGTCGTCTCCGATGTAGTAGAGCGTCGGGTAGCAGAGGTACGAGACGACCAGGGCGAGCCATATAGAACCTTGTTCCCTGCCTACATTACCAACCAACCAGGTACCTGTAACGTGCACACGCCAATTATATATTCATGTTTATTATCGTGTATGTCTGTAGTTCGACCTTCTCACACGCGCTCTAGTTGTTATCACTGCACGTATATGGCTTATCGCGAGCAATTAAAGCAAAAACTTACCATACGCTACCGCCAGTGGTATGAAGATGATGAGCGGTTTGAAATTTATTCCATTTATTTCGTCCTCGGGAATTGCCAGTAGCACGAGCTGGCCGAACAAGTAGGAGACTATGATAGCACCCAGAAAGCGCACTGTTCCAAACGGAGGCTATGCGATTCCAACAACAACAGAATGTACACAATGCTCGTATAACGAATAATTAAAAAAAAAATAAATAAAATAAAATAAGAAAAACATCGACGTCAACCTTCTTGTTGAATCGGACTTGGTGCTTGAACCAGCTGATGAATTCGGGCTGGTCATTGGCATCAGCCACGTAGGTAGGTATCCTGTAAAGGTCCCTCAGCCAACCGACTCCAAAGTAGCCGCCCAACGTGCAGAACCAGACTAGAGCCTGCTCATCCCGTCCAAGGTAAACGTGATGGGCTCCGAATATGCCACCAAACAGCCACCAGAAGTACGCCCAAAATTTCGACTTCAATTTCGTCTGCTCCGCCGCGTTCGAATTCGCCAGTTTAGCACTCATCTTGATTATATATACCTATAATACACGTCGTGTTTTTCTCTCGCTTGACGTGTCGAAAATTATTCACCTAATAGCCAAATTCTCGCAATTGCACTCCCTCGAATCGGTAGTAAACAGCGAGGAATCTCGCGGCATTTCAGTGATGCTTGCGCGGCCGGATCCAGCTGAAGACTGGTTCAACGCTCGGCGGAGAAGAAGGAATAATAACGGTACCTGTATACGGCCACCTCACTCTCTTAGTACACGACGACTCTCCGAAGCCCAAACAAGTGGGGGAGTCTACCTGATGCCCGTACTCGCTGCTGTGTTATACATCACCGATCGCTCTTATGACTTAAAAATATTCGATTATCATTTATATGATTTGTAAATAAAAATGTAAGGTACTCGATCCTTGCGCGCCTTTTGTTTTTCTATAAGTATATATAGCCGCAATTTATGCAGGGTACGCGCAATCGTAATTAATTTTAGTTAAAAAATAAACATTAGCCGCTAATGGCAAGCTACCCTTCCTTCTCGGATATGTATAGCGTTTCAACAAATGCCTCATGGATGTATGTATATTAGGTATTGTGCAACACGTGTCCGTTCTTCCGTCCACGTCGATATATTATATACAATTCAAGCTTGTTTTCACACACCTGTTTTTACACTCTGACTGTTATGCTTATTAGCCAAAGATAAGTACTTACAGGCATAGATTACGGATTTGCTTTTTATCGAATTTCAACTTCCGTGAGTCTATAAAGCTATTTCTGTATTCAATTAATACTTATTTAAATTTAAATTTCGCTGTTCGATTATATGCGCCATATATGAGCGAGTAGTATCAACGACGACACTGCTAAATTGCAGGTTGCAGATATCGACTGCAGGTTATAGGTATTAGGTATACACTACTTCTGATGCTTACCGACGTTACTCGGTAGATGTCACCCCGTGCATTTTCCTTCTTCGATATGCGCTGTGCGATTTAATTAACTAGTTATTTGTTTATTTATGTATTATAATAATTCAGGGAGAAGGTTTTGTAATGTAGCTCACAGTAGCTCCTTCTTTTTCGCACTAATCGAGATGTGAGTAGACTCCACCTACAGCGCCCCCTTTTTCATGAACTGCACATGCGATGCCGATGCGTAGTGCTGGCCACTGCCGCCACTGGTTAGTGGTAGTCTGGTAGTGATGCGGTTTCTTTCCGTTTACTACTAGTAGTCGAGAAGCTTTTGCGCATTTGCGATCGCTCTGCATATAGTTTTTCCCTTCCTAGCCTATACTACTCGCATATACAGTCCGTCAATTGCGTGGTCTTGCTGCGGTGCGGTGCAGCATCTATATACTAATACCATCCGAGTGTGGCGACAGTCGTGCACGCATCGGGCATCGCAAAGCTCCTCCATTGCCATTGCATTCTGTTAAGCGTATTGTATTGCTCTTGGAGAACACACAATTTTTCTAATCTCTTGCGTGGCCAAACGTCTTCACTCCACACAGACCGGTTTGTTTGCTCCTGCGCGTTAGTTGAGCCAGGTATAATATACAGGTAAGAAGTTTCGACTAAAACAATCAAAATGTCCGGTTATGGCAAGCGAGTTTTCGAAGCGGCCGGCCCATAGGGAATGGAGGCGGCTGGCAAAAAAGGAGCGACGCAAGCGCCTACGACAGAAAGCCGCCCGGGAACGGGACGAGGAGGCCGATCGTCTGAAACAGACGCTTCTACAGTCTAGTGATTATTTGCAATGGTTGGAGGAGCAGAATAGGCTACAGGAGGTAGAGGAAAAACGCGCCCAAGAGGAGCACGCTCAATTGGAGAAAGCTTGGCTAGAAGCCGAGGTAAGTGGCAGTAACGATTGTACCACGTTTTTTAACGAGGCACGCGTGGTTTACTTTTCTCATCTCTCCCCTATCAATCTTTCAGGAAAAGGCACAGAAGGACTGGCTGATAATCCAGGAGCGTAAAGCCAAGGCTAGGGAGGTTCAATTAGCTCAAGAGGAAATCATAAGAAAAGAGTTTGAAGCTATGCAAGATAATGCTCGAAAGAAGAAGGAAGCCGAGAGGCGTAGGAGAGACGAACAGAAAAAATTGTTCGATAGAATGAAAAAGGAGATCGATGCCTACATCGACGATGGATCTAGGACCCCCAAAGCCCTCAGATCTTTGAACGAGACCCAGCCAGGCAAAGAGATCTGCCCGTTCTTCAACAAAACTGGTGCATGCAGGTATGGCGATATTTGCTCCAGAAATCATCAGAGACCCGGACTGAGTACGGTTATTCTTGTACCCAACTTTTATTCTCATTTCTCTCTGGAGAGACATTCACACGAGTACGACACGGATGTGAGGCTTGAGTACGATCATAGAGAGACTCGTAATCACTTTAGAGACTTTTACTTTGATGTTGTACCAGAACTGGAAAAGTTTGGTAAAATCAAAACTCTGCAGTATTGCAAAAATACTGAAGCTCATCTCAGAGGAAATCTCTATGTCGAGTACGCCACGGAAAGAGAGGCTGCAAGGGCTTTGCGAGGTCTCAAAGGTAGATGGTATGCCGGAAGACAATTGCATTGCGAATTTGTCAATCTGAAGTCATGGAGAGGAGCCATTTGTGGAATGATGCGTTGTCCAAAAGGAAGTGCCTGTAACTTCTTGCATGTCTTCAGAAATCCAACCGAAGACTATGGAGTCAAAAGCCCACCTCTATGGCAAAAACGACAAGAGTTGTTTGAAAAAACTGGCACTTCTTCACGCAGAGGTTCTTTCAATAGTAATAACAGGTATGGATACTATCATTCTATAAATTATAAATTAGCTTAAGTGTGAGTAATGACAATTTTTAAATCATTAGAAGCTACAAATTGTAGGTTAACTTCAAAGGTTATGCTTGCTATTTATTTCTTTTTTGTAAATATATATATATTTATTTATTTATTTATTTATTTATATACATATATATGATGGTTTTGTAAATTGTTCTCACTTAGGATAGATTAAGTAAAAGCTACAATCAATGTAAGGCCATTTATAGGCTTATTTGTACATTTATAGTATATTTAAGTAATATAGAATTCAATTTTTATTGGATTGTGTAAAGTGACCGTACTGACAGAATTATACTTTAATGTTTAGAAGATCTAACTGGGAAGAATATGACAATGGTCAGGAAAGAAATCGGAACTGGAGATGGTCCGAGTCTCCAGAGCCAGATGATAGACGACAACAGGGTGGCAGACCTTATCAATACAGACCACAAAATGCGCAAAGAAACTTTCACCAACGCAATCAATATAATAACCGTGGTAACTTTGATAATCGAAGAAACTTTTACAATAACAGACGACCAAGAAATTTCAATGACAATAGAAATAATAGATACTCTGATGATGACAGAGATGACAACCGTTTCAACAAAACACAGAGAAGGTAAAGGCCACGTTTGTTTATTATGCTACCTTGTTTTATCACGAGGATTTGTTTGTACATGAAGACATTGTTTTTTTCAGACAATTTAATTACAATGACAGATTCAAAAGACGATACTCCGATTCAGATGGTAATGAGGATTATGGCCCGAGTAAAATGCGCAGAAAGAGAAGCAGATCACGATCTCGATCACGATCACGCTCCGGAAGTCGATCACCTTCACGATCTCGATCCCGAGGCTCTCGATCTCGATCGCGATCGCGTTCCCGCTCCCGTTCACGCTCGGCATCCCGATCCAAATCCCGATCACGCTCTCTTTCTAAGTCAGCATCAAGATCTAGAACTCGTTCTCGAAGCCCGATCCACGGAAGTGCAATGGAGGAGCATGATTTCCACTCAAAAAGAATGAGAGCAAGAGAGGCTGCAAGACATAGTAGGTCTATGTCACGCGAAAAGAAACGCAGACCTCCCTCTCCTTTATCTGCACCCAAAGAGAAGAGTCTCCCTAAGGTAAGCTTTTTGAATGTTATATATCTTTAAAATAGGATAAATTAAATAGATGCGTGAGCGCGTCATAAATATCAGTATTTAAACGGTGCGTTACATTTTTTTTTCAAACAGGTTGCGAGAAAGATTCCGATTCAGAATTTATCCAAATGGGATAATGAAAAACGTGAAGATTCGAGCACAGAAAGTCGGGATTCTCGTTCTCGTTCTCGATCACGGTCACGTTCAAGATCAAGATCAGCATCACCTTACAAGACTAGTGAACACAAGAATAACGTTAGCGTTCAGAAGCAAGCTCAGCATAGAGATATACAGCATCATTCATACTCGAAACCTCAACCACCACCGCCACCGCCATCATCAGCAGGAAATGCTACTAGATCAGGCGGACAAAAAGAATATGAGTGGGACACAACCGATTCAGAAAATTAATGAATACTTTAAAATGTATAACACACGCCAGCAATTTCGATCAATTCAACAAACAATACCATGTACAGTAATAAATATTTTTCAATATTAGATAGTATGGCTGTAGAGCTTCCGATCGCTGAAGATGCCAGTATAAGACCACGATAATCCGACGTTAATTGATTGTTTTAATTTTCACGTTTATCTGTATTATTGTGGTGCAGGAGTTGTGTGCTTATCTTGATCGTCGTATACGTTGTCAATTTTACAGTTATACTTTATCAGTCATTTGTAAGCTATGCGCGTTCCTCGTCTATCATGATAAGCTATCGAGCGCTTCGCATTTGATTGACACAGATTTCCTGTTAGAAATGCGGATAAATTAGCACCAGGCATTCAGAAAGAACTTAACGTTCCTACAGTTTGAACGTTGTTTTCTTGACAGTATAATTTTTATAATTTAAAACTAAGATGATGATTGCAATAACTTGCTTCTGTGTGAATTTAGTATTGGCGTTTTTCACCTCAGTTAATGCAATAGGTTTTCATGGATTTCATTTCAAAGGGCTCGAAGAGCCTGTATGGATAGGACCTCGAAAATTAGATCAGAAGTGGATTGAACAGGCTCTAGATCATTTTAACCATCGCGATAATCGAACCTGGCAAATGGTATGTTTGTACAATAATAGTAATAATGTTTATTATTGAAGAAAAATAAATGCATATGGCAACATTTGAAATTGTCAAGCCATACTTTCTCACTATTCTCAATAAAATATTTAGCGATATTACGAAGAGGACAAGTATTTCACTGGCGCCGGCCCCATATTTATTATGTTGGGAGGAGAATGGACCATCAATCCGGGCTTTTTGCAAAATGGTTTAATGCATGATCTCGCGAAGCAACACGGAGCTTTAATGTTTTATACCGAGCACCGTTATTACGGAAAGAGTTACCCTACGCAGTAAAGACAATAATTTATACTTCAGTATTCATAGCAGATTACAGCAATCATTATTCCTCACGTATTAATATAACATTTTAATTATAATGCTGACAGGAATATGAGCTCAGATAATATGCAGTATTTGAATGTCGATCAAGCATTAGCAGATGTCGCGTACTTTATAGATAATAGAAAATCAGAATATAACATTACAGATTCAAAAGTTATTGTTTTCGGTGGATCTTATGCTGGAAATATGGCGGCTTGGATCAGGATTAAGTATCCGCATCTCGTTCAGGTAATTTTTTAAATTTTATTCTTAAGTCCCAAAAACACGTGAAACAGCATCAATTCAATATTTAATTTTGCGCAACAATTTCGTTTTAATAGGCCATGACGAATATCTTGGATCGCGATGAGACTTAATAGAGAAACTAACAATTTTAATGAATAATCTACTGTTGAAATTATCTAATGTAGAGATACAATAAAAATGTCAATTAAATGCTTTGTATTTCACAAGAAGGATAGATTTAGTCGACTGGTCAAAGTTCTAATTTTTTACGTAGAATTAGAATAGAGTACTAATAGAAAGAGGTGTTCGATTTTTTCAATTGTACAGCATTCAAAAATAGTGTTAAAATTCGTACACCCGCATGTGATCACGAAATTCTTTCGGCCATCATATTTGTGTATTTTAAATTGTATAATTTAAGAAATTTGAAATAATTAAAACTGGTATTAACAGCAGAGAAAAAAGTCGTTTTCCCTGCTTGAGCTCAAACTTTTTCTAACACGCTTGGAATGGACGATTTTCTGCGCTACTTTTAGGCTCTTTTCAAGGGCGTGTTGGGGAAAATAGTTTTCCTCCTATTCGTTTTTCATGCACAGAAGAGTCTCTTTCATTCACGTATTAAAAAACAATTTATAGACAATAAATTTTAGACATTAATAAGTTAATTGTTTGTTTTAATTTAATCTAATCTTTATTGATATTTGCGTCGTGAGCGATGTTATTCTGATAAGTGTTTACGACTTAAAATCAATTCAGACACAAGAATGATAAAAAATTCGATTATGGTCTTTCTTGAAATAACAGGGGTCTGTGGCAAGCAGTGCTCCAGTTTACGCCAAAGCAGATTTTTACGGTAACGTCATCTATAATACAGTAATTCTAACTTAAAAGTTCAGTAGAATTTGAAAAAATGTAAACTTTTAGTTTTATGATTTAAATTCATCCTGCAGAGTATTACGAAGTAGTAGCGAACTCGCTGAGGCGATACGACGCTCAATGCGCGCTGGATGTCGAAAACGCATTCGACGAAACCGAAGAGCTATTGGTTACGGAAGGTGGTCCAGAAAAAATTCAAAAGATCTTCAAGTATACTTTCAAATATTTGCTCTCATAACATACTTCGGCCTTATAGAAAATTCTTCATGCAGCATACGTAACTTTTTTTTCTATTTCAGTATCTGCAAACCTCCGAATATTGAATCAAAGACTGATGTTAGTTATTTTTTGAATTTCTTGTCGGAAGTACGTATAGTATCTTTCTTAATTCATCAGTGTTCTTTATATCTACGCTGATACGAACATATATAAATAAATTTCAAATCGCACAGGTATTCGCTGGCGCGGTTCAGTATAACAAAGTAGTTAATGGCAAAAGTAATATCGGACAACTTTGCGACACAATGACGAACGCCAGTTTAGGCAAACCGATTGAGCGATTAGCTTATCTAACTAGCAATGACCAAAA
Source organism: Cecidostiba fungosa (assembly GCA_900474305.1). Taxonomy (NCBI): domain Eukaryota; kingdom Metazoa; phylum Arthropoda; class Insecta; order Hymenoptera; family Pteromalidae; genus Cecidostiba; species Cecidostiba fungosa. The sequence continues at coordinate 53,780 of UCOJ01000587.1, forward strand.
ATGTAAAGATATCAATTATAAGGATCTAGTGAAGCAGCTCAGAAACAGTTCTTGGAGCACTTCAGCAAGTAATACATTTTTTTTTTTTTCAATTTCTAAATGATGAAGCAATTTTTTAGAAAATCATGCGGCAATCAGTTTTGTCAATGCTATACATAATTTCTTTTTCAATGCAGTGAGGCAATGGTATTTCCAAACTTGCACTGAATTTGGATACTACCAAACGGCAAACTCTAGCAAATCAGCGTTCGGAAGACTGGTGAATCTCGACTTTTTTGTCAACATTTGCAAAGACGTATACGGTGATTAGTAAGTATACACTAAAGAAACCGCGCATAATAATAGTCTAGTCATCTGTATTGTATATTTGAGAATAATTTATGCGCATAAATTAAAAAAAGCGAAAGAATGCACTCGATCTAACGTCGCTTATTTAAACGATTGAATTTTAGTTATGAAAGAAAACTGTTGGACTTTGGTATTAGCCGAACAAACATAATGTACGGTGGAAGGCTTCCCGACACAAAGAATGTGATATTCGTTAATGGCGACGTAGATCCTTGGCACGCACTTTCCGTTCTTAAGGATGTCAATGAATTTTCACCTGTGATTCTTATTCAAGGTAGATCCGACATGTTCAACGAGACATTATATTCGCGACTATGCGATTTTCTTGTCTAATCATTGTAATTCCAGGTTCTTCCCACTGCCAAGATCTTCAAGGTGATAGCCCAGACGATATTCCCGAGTTGAGGACAGCAAGGAAAAAGATAAGGAACATTGTTTCCGGATGGCTTCAATGAAAGTCCAGAATTTCATAATATTTTTTTGTGCATTTAATATGAAAAAATACAATTGTTTACAATATCACTGACTAAAAATAACATCTACAATACTTCCCTTAAACACTAAGTATTTTGTACAATGGTCGATGCTGCTAACATCTCGATTAAAAATAAGAAAAAGGAAAGTAATAAGAACAGGTAATTCAGCACTTATATCGGCAATGATATCGGCGAGCGATGCACCTCTAAGACATGTTTGATCGATGATAATACAACGATGTGTGTGCGTAGAACTTGGAAAACCCCATCACAACAGGTGCATCAACATGTATTTATTTTCTATATCGACGTAAGTATAAGAAGAGGGAGAAAAAGTCTAAAGATTGATAGAAACCATTCCAACAGACACGTTTGTCGGTGAACACGGAGGGAAAAAGAGAGTGAAAAAAGATACTAATGTGAGAGTAACGGTTCAATGAGAAAAGAGATCAGTCAACTTCGAGCTTCCTGAAGGAACCACAAATCCCGTGCATCGTCGACTCGCCGTTGGAGACACTGGAGCAGGCGAAGCCCTGTTTGAGCGCTGAGACAGCTCCTTCCCGAGCCTTCTCCGAGTAGAGTTCAGGTCGCACCCTCATCTTGTCGTGGGTCAAGAGAGTTGGTCGCAAGTCCAGCAACTCCTTGCGCCAGAGGTCTAAAAAGCCGCGTACACATAGATTTGAGTAAATCAATTACTACTATAACATAATAGGCTATAAGAAGAACACGCATATATACCAATCATTTCCTTCATAGGCATGGTACCACCGTACTCTTTGGGCAGCATGCTCGTGTCCATTTTGTTGTTCTTGGCATCCTCGAGACTCGTGTAAATCCTAACGCGACTTCTGATCTTCTCGGATATCAATGACATGCCAAAGTCCAGAGCGAACTTGAGCGATGGATGAGCGTTGATAGCATGGACCTCTTTGTGGCGCATCGGTAGAGTTCTCTGAAAGCGAGAGTGATGAACCGGTTTATCTCATCAAAGAGACGAGTCCCGGAACGTGTTTTACGTAATAAAAAACTCGCGGCCTTGAGACTCGACGAGATATCTAGAATGTTTACCTCGCCGTTCTTCACAATGCGTACAGCTTCTTTAGGTGTGAAGAGGGTAAGATGGGGGAAACTGACACCGGCTCCGTCGGCGAAATGTACGAATCCTCGCACCTGGCTCTCCTCGTCCTCCATGAGGGCTTCGTAAGTGATCGCGTGGATCTTGCACATGTCCGCGTTGGTATACTTGTACGGGTCGAAAACTCCTGAAAATCATTTTGCACGCAGATTGCGTGCGCTTTGTTAGTATAAGACTGTATACACGAGATCTATAACATGTAATATGACGTGCGTATTTGTATATGTATAAAATGAGAGAGTGAATAATAGCGGTTCGTTTATGGACGCAACAAGTGGGCTCTCGGTGGTTTACCAGGTCTTGCGACTATAACGCGGCGACCCTTGTCATCTCGTCCGGGAACAGCGAAGATGTAGCTGAAACAGTGTCAATAGCAAAAGATTTAGTATACAGTTGCATCACTGCGTGTGTGTGTGTATAACGTGCATATGCTTGTATATATATAATTTCGTGTGCGCCGACTGTTGTTATTGTTGTTTACCCTAGATCAAGAAGCTCGCTCATGATTTGCTCGTTGATGTCGAGATTATGAAAAGCAGGATGGTAGACCTGACGCAAAAGCAGGTACCGCTCGATCGCCTCCTGAGCCATGGGAACGTTGAACTTTTTGCAGCGCAGGAATCTCAGCAGGAATCGGCCGTCTGAAATTAATCCTCGTGTATAAAAAAGGATGAAAAAAAGAAGAACAAAGAAAAACAAAAGGTCATACCCATTCGGCTATTCTCGATACGCGGATTCAGCTTGATCCAGCTCCTGACCTGCTCGAGAGCCTGGTCCCTGGTGTTCTTGTCCTCTCTCAGCTCCTCCTTGGCCATTTTCTGAGTGTCCTCGGACAAAGGACACTCGTAGGCGTCTTCTTCGGAGACATACTCGACGGCACCCATATTTTCTTGTATTATCTGCAAAAGTCCCAATTTATTTCAACGATGAGACAATAATTTTGTCATCGAGGACACACGCATACATCCTCTCTTTCTCTCCTCTAAATTAATGATTGACAGAGACGCGCGCGCGTAATTACCGATTTCCTCGAGCGCACGCATAACGATTGACCCAGAAATACAAACGTGTGCTATACCTACAGACTCATAAGGAGGAGAGAGAGAGAGGAAAAAAATGAGGAATTGGGCCCGAGGCGATGCTGTAATCCAGGCGGAGGTTATTATATATTGGTTACGTCAGGTGGCATAATATGCTTTTCGGGTTATTCGAATATAGCGTGAGTTCGCCGCAGCCAAGTCATATAATGACATAAGAGAGTGTATGTGTGTGTGTGTGTATGTATACGCGCTGACTATAACATCAGTTTCGAAAGAACTTTCTCTGGCCGCGTCTGGAGAACGGGCTGGCGAACGTGTTATGCAACGGGCTCAAACCTCGCCGATTCTTCACCTATATCTTTGCTACAGCCGTCGTCGTTTACCTGCTTCACTGACTCACTCGAAGCTCCCTTTTCACATAATATATAAATACTTGCGACACACACTTTGCATATATTGCATAATAATGTTATCCCGCGTTATTAATTTTTAAGTGAGTAAACGTAGTTTAAAAAAAATGAAATGCGTCGCGATTGTATATTAGTATATACGCGTTGTTACAAGCGCGCGCAATTCCTTCCGCGTAGAAAGTCATTCCAGCGTCATTCACTTGCTCCCCGCGCGTATCTGTATAATACTTGCATAATACACGTGATTTGGCCCTTTGGCCCAGATTCGTCGGTAGCGATCACGATTTATAAGTAAATAATACACTCATCTTTGACGCGCGCGCTCGTGAGCGTAAAAAGCGGTTTTTTTTAAGAGGAAAACGTCAAGTTCACTATACATATGATTGAGAGTTTTTTTCGCCGCAAAAAACTAGGTACACATGCGCTGACGGATGCATAAAGATGAATTTGCGCGCGCGCGCGCGTGTGAATATAAGCGATAATGTAAATGAAGTGCACAGCTATATATAACTATATAATAGATACATATTATAATGAAATGACAAACATACCGTGTATGCGTGTTATGTCGAGGTAAGTATAATGTATATATACACACACACGACGAGGAAGTATATAGAACAAGAGGTGACGCTCCGGAGTGCGGCTATAGAGAAGTAGTCCTGGCGCACTTGGAACTGCGACTGCTCCCTTACCGGTTCTGCAAGCACTCTTTTATAATTTCACTTGGGTCCGCGCGCGGGCTCTCCGATCTGGTTACTCTCCCTCTCTCTCTCTTTCTCACTCTCTGTCCTACCTTTGCGCGACTATACAACACAAACCGCAGCTCGATTTGCGCGCGCGCACGCCAGCATCAGCTATATATATTACTACTACTCACTCTCGCTCCTCTCCGAGCACCAATCGGTCGCCTCCAAACCTTTAACAAAGTTTCAACATAACTTCGTCGGCTTTTTTTCAAACAGTTTCTCTGTCGCGCTGTTCTGTTTTTTTTTTCTTTCGAGTATAGGTATATAATATACTTATAGACGGTAGAACGTTGCGATACGCGATACGACGACTGACGATGCGAACCTTTTTGGCCGTGTGTTTATATATCAGTTGTAGAGCTGATACGGGAACTTTCGTAATGCGGCGATACGAAGGGAGGGAAAACAAAGCTCTCCGCAAGGGCCTGTAATTTTTGCTCACTGACGCGCGCTTTTCCGGTTTTCGCCTCTACTGCGCGATCCTCCCGCGCGTATATGTAAATATATATATATATATTTACATATAAGCGCGTGTAACGGCGATTCTCTATACTGGCATTGCGCAAGTACTATAATAGCTTTTCACACAGTATATAGTAGTAGCGGCTCATTGACATTTGCGGCTTGGAGACAAAAAAGATCGCCGTTTTCGTGTTTGACAAGCTGGACCGCATCACGTGTCCGCTGCGGTCTTTTTTTTTTGCTTTTTTCTGAAACTTTTAACTCTCTAAGAGTGACTAAGAGGAGCGGTGAAAGACTTGTAGGAAAGATGCAGAGCAGTTTAGTCAAGCGTTTTTTTTCTCTCTTACTTTTCACTTTTGTACATTAAATGCGGTACACGCAAAATCGCCGTAAATTAACATTGACTACTGGATTGCGCGAGTGTCTCATATACAAATTATCTAATACATTGCAGGCCGATGATGCGAGTACATGTATAACCGGTGCCGTTGCTCACCGCTCGCCAGATATAATACATAACACGTGTACTACGAAATCATTAAGAAACTCCTGATCGTTGTACATGTATACAAAGACACCTCCTCTCGATGTATGGATGATGCATTTTATCCTTGACGCTCGTAAGCCTGATTATTTTTTCTTAATTACGCGGCCGCGCGGTCGACGCAGGAGAGAAAGGGGGCCAAATCGACACGACTAGAGCCCGCCGACTTATATATTTAGTGCGAGTATTAAGTATACATTCCTTCACCGATCTTTGCATAACGGGCGCGTATAACACAGCTGCGCAACGTTTCCCTCCCTACTAACACGATTTTCCAAAGGACTTTGACACACGCGCACGCAACAACATCGCGCGCGCTTCGAGGCGCCGCGCTCCTATACCTTCCCTCGCAGCTATACTCATAATCGGAAAAAGTGAAAATACCATTATACACCGCAAGGAAGCTTATAGTACCTCTCCTCTCCAAACTATACATTACATAGCCGCTGCTATAACCGTACTGCAGTCGCCGCCACAGCCGTCTTTAAATGTTTTCCTAAACTCTCTATATACGTAATCCACGTGCTGCCGACTGTAACGCTCCAGCTGATTATTGTCTCGGTAGTGCATTTATTATTATTATACTCGTTAACTATTACGTCTATTACCTACATCCATTTTCAACTACTGGCTCTCTCACAACTTTATATCGATCATTGCGCTTTATACATACTTTATATATGTATATTCTTTTTCATACTATAGGAATATCTTTTCCTCACCTATACTTTTGTACGTATTATATAGCCGCGCAGCAGGCCAAACAGAAATATAATTTGCCTGTTAGAATCGACAAAGCAACGATAATATACCCGACTCGATTTACGCGAGACGCGCGAACCGGTTTCTAATCCACGTCAAATCAAAGAACGATTACCATATAGATAGGTTCGCCTAAATAAAAAAGCAACAGCTGCGTATACTAATTCATCGAAACGCACTCTAGCATCGATATTACGAGCTACTTCTACCAAAATCGTTATAGTTTGAATTCACGGAAAGCTGCACGGACTTTTACTTTTCTCTTTCAATTCGACTTTTTATTGTTCATAAAAATCACCTTACAATCGTTCTCTATTGTGCATTACGTAACAGTTGCCAGATTACACCTCCGTACTTACATTATATCACAATTTTACATTATTTGTACTCTGCTTAAATGCGGTCAACCGTAAGTATTTTATTTTTACAGCTCCGAGGACGATCGAAGTTGAACCTTAGCGTATACACCCTTGCAGCCGCTGTCGGCTATCAGCATGTCATGTCGAATGTTATCCACGTCGATGTTTGTTAATTTGACGTTACTGTAGTCAGCCGCGTCTTTTATGCACTTTGTCAGAGCTTCGCTGCTCATCGATTTGTAACTTATCAAAATTGCCTCCAACATTCTCTCTCTAAACGTCCGCTCTATCAATGAGATCGACTTGCTCAAATCTAATGTCTTTTTCAAATGCTCATTAGTTTCTTGTGTATTGAATAGCGCTATTATAAGAATGCAATAGCCTTTGGCTTTCTTTTTAAGCTTGTCAGCAAACGCAGCGCCGTCTGGTATGTCGTCGGTTTTCAAATTTTCCAGTCTTATCATGTTGCATCGACATATCGATAATGACGCGTAAGCCTCATCGTCTTTGTTGATCAACGGCGGAAAAATATCAACAATATTACCACTAGCTTTCATTCTATTCTTTACTATTTCGGCAGTGTATGATTTTCCAACTCCTATTCCACCAACCAATGCAATCACATCAAAACCAGTCTTGTTATTTTTATCTCTGAAATACTTGGCGAGTTCGTCAATCGCGCTTTCTTGATTATAAATACGACTTTTTAAATCCTCGGAAACCTCGCCGAATTCAAATCGAGGACTGCAAAACTTTTTTGAAAAGTTTGCAGTGCTAAGAAAACATGCCAAGCAGGCAGCCGCTATTGAAAGTATTACTATAAACTTGAATGACCACCAGGAGCATATCGCGCTTTTTCTTTTTTTAATTGGTACTACTCCAACCAGACTTCTTAGTCTTTTTTTCAGATCAGTAGTGTCAACAGTATCCTGTTTAGTATAATCTTTATCTGAATCATCTTTCATCACTTCATCGTCAATGGTAGTTTCATCTTTTACTACAGCATTATTTATACTAGATTTTTTGCTCGGTGGTAATGGCACTTTAAAACAGAAGTCAGATTTATCATCTTGATCGTTATCTGATGCAGCATAACTATGGCTTAGAAAACTTTTTGAATTGTTTACATTAGATAGTTCTGATTGGTTCCCATCGACTATAAACCTGGCTGGTGCTAAGATTGACCTGTGACTTCTATTATCTGGAGTCTTGGTAATCTGATTTGAGAAAGAAAAACTTTCTTGCAAAAATGCATTTTTATCTTTCGATGACTTGTCGGAAGTTATCGGCAACAGATTTGTTGGAAACATTGTTAAACTCGTATTATTGTCCTCCTCATTATCAGACTTCAACACATGTGATATTCTCCATTGCCTACAAAACATAAGAAAAATTTATGAATCACAAAGATAAAACATAAATATAATGAAAAGTAAACGTATTTTTACCTCGTACTTGACCTTTGATCATAAATCTCCTCACAGCTATATTGTTTTATCAGATTTCCATTCTTCTCCGATGGATATCTTTGTTCAGTAGTAACCTTTCTGGTCATTGACAATTCAGAAAAGCTAGCCGCCTTTGTTAGCCTATTATCATTCGGACTCAAAGAACTTGCAAACAAGAAGCGCTTATCCATCCCATTAAAAAATCCAAACTTCGCCTGAAAACATAAAAAAACGTTAATAATATTCTCAGAAAGTACATAACCTCTATAAAAAATTTGCCAACTTTGTAAGATAGAAAATTGACATAAAAGTGGAGAATTTCTTAGAAAATTTTGCACTGCTCTATTTTGAGAAGCTCAATTGTTCGATTAACTGCATACTTACGTGCTAGAGATTAGTAAAAGAAACCAAATAAACATTCGTTATTGTCGCATACATCTATCGCGATAACCAAACAGCCGACAGAAACGCTATTGTTGGTTTGTATGTACATTGTCTATGTGTTACTTTTACATTCTCAGTATTTTGATAAGTAATTTATCTATAATCAGTGCAACCACCATCAGCAGGGATTATAGGGTCGTATCGTATGCTTATTATACCTATGCAAGAAACCATAACATCGATGAATAACTAATGAAGCTCAACCAACTATTTTAGCTGTTGAAACGAGTAATGGTATGGTAATTCTATTCATTTAAGAGTAATCAACGTGTTTTTAATTTTGTTTTATTTTTGACTTGTGTTTTAGATTTCTGATGGTTACTTGAATATTTTGAAATTTGAATTTTGGCGGACTAAAAGTTGATGACGAACGTTATTACGACGACAGAAGACGTCATGTGACTCTAAAAACTGCTTACTTATTTTCATTATTGAAATATATTCAAGAAAATTCGAGACGTTTATTATATGTATGCGTAATCGAAATGTGTTACTATATTTAACAATCGTTATAACGTAAAAAATTATTATCAATTGATTGTATATATATACTACGCTACGCAGTCCAAGTTCGTGACACAGAAATACATACAAATCATGGACGAATGGATGATCAATTTTTTAATCGCGGCCTGCTGCGCCATCACGGCAGTGTAACTATACTATACACTACAGTGTCCACGACGAATACTATACTTGCAAATCCCAAATATTAGTGACACACGGCATACACGTTGAATTCTTGAATTGTCGATCGTGTTTTATACGCCTGGCAACAAATTAGCCTACATAATTGATAGATCTTGAAGTTTAAGTTCACACGGATTCGTATTCGTATTGAAGCATATGTGTGTATACAGGCAACCACTGCCAGTGATATAGAGTGAGATTAATCATCACGACTCGCGAGAGAGGCGCATATAACGAGGGTGGAGTAGTAGTAGTACACACTCTTATTAACAGTAGCTGCAGTCAACACTCGAGTTTCATTGTCGGTTTATCGAATTTTCTCGTAATGTGAATACTTTTCTAGTACTGTGATCAATTGATTCAAGTGCAGCAAAAATGAAGCTTAGATTTGCACTCATTCTTGGACAGTTGGTCTTTTTCCTTCATCTGCATTTCTCTTCTGCAAGAATTCACAAATTTGATATAAGGGTATGCACTTAATAATCTACTTATTAATGTATCTATAGATTATAGATTTGCTCTAATACGCTGCAATTCGTTTACAGAATGACTACAGACGCATCATATCGCTCAGTACTTTTGGGTTTTATAAAGATGGCATTCTGGATGTCAATTTGATCAATTTCAAGGCTGCACCCTTTGATGAAAATGCTGTAGTGAGCAAATTATAAATTTATCATCCGTCATTTCTATCTTGTTTTCTCTCCAAGTAAACTAAGTATTTTGTATTGTCAATTTTAGTTTGGATTTAGCCTGGACCGAAAACACAGTAGCGATGCTATGAATCCTTATATGGACAGTCATGATAGATGCCTCCTTCAAGGTGCGCCCAATACCAAATCTGATTATGAGCAAAAAGATGAGACTGCAGTCATATACTTTACGTTTGATTTAAAAAATTCAAAGTATGTATATAGTTATTATCAGTTCTACAGAATGAATATTATCTGTCTGACAATAATCTATTTTTTTTTTTTTTTTGTAATATAGATTAAAAGTGAATTGCAGTAGTAATGTACATTCAGTGCATATTTATCAAAATTCAACTGCTATACGAATTGAGCGAAATAAAAGAACCTTGCCAGGAAGATTGAGTGATACAGCATTGTTTCCTCGAAGAAAGAGAGATTCATTCCCTCATGGTAATTAAATTCAATAATATGGACATAAAAATCTAATACATACATATAAAGACAACTATTGAGTGTTTGCAATCATTATTTAATTATTTAAATATTGCATCTTCGCCAGTTTTCGCGTGCATGTGATCGATCTTCCGTTCTATTTTTATCTTCTGACGCAAAAATCGATCGCGCCAATCAAAGTTTTGAAGCGTTGTCCTAAATCATTTAAATTAGTTCATCCATATTGTTTTTCTTTTGAATTCTAAATAGAAAAATCAAAAGAAATAGTAAAGTAGCTTTTTTTTTAAATTGCGTTTGTACGATAACAATATACTGAATTATATTTTTTTCCTTTATTTTGTAAATAAATTTATAATATTTTAATTTTGCAGAAATTGAAAAGTCTGACAATACAAAAATGGGAGCTTCGTTTCAAGAACCCAGTGCATGTTTGCAAAAATTGCCAATGTTTTTTAAAGAAGTCAATGGTGAAAAATATTACAACACTAGCTTTGCCATGTATGTTGCTAATGAAAAAGAAGAAGGACTATATAATTTATACTTTCATAGTTGTCCTAATTACAAGCAACGTGTGTCGGTAGATTTTTCGGTAACTATTATTATTATTATTATTATTATTGTAATTAATTATTTTATAATCACAATAGATCTAAATTTACAATTTTAAATATTTTTCTTACAGATGGAAATAAGAGAAATTAACAATGACAATTTTCTGAGTGCTGGTGAAATGCCTCTGCCAGAACTTTACTTTATGATGGCGCTTCTGTTCTTTTTGTCAGGATGTTTTTGGGTGTTTATTCTTAAAAATAGCAAGTAAGATGAATTCTTTCAAATCATTTGTCATACAAGTATATTACTGTAAAAAAGGCAACATTGAAAATAACTTTTTCTTACAGGCACTCAGTTTTTAAAATTCATTACCTTATGGCAGTTCTCGTTTTTCTAAAATCGCTTTCCTTACTCTTTCATGGAATTAATTTTCATTTCATTCAAACAAAAGGCGAACACGTTGCTGCCTGGGCTATTCTTTACTATATTACGCATTTATTGAAAGGAGCTGTTCTATTTATCACAATAGTTCTCGTTGGCACTGGTTGGACTTTTATTAAACACATTCTAGCAGATAAGGATAAAAAGCTGTTTATGATTGTCATTCCGCTTCAGGTAAAACTTGAGCTAAACTGATTTTATTTCGATTATAGAACAACATAAACGTAATAAACTGAGTATTTTTGTATTTAGGTATTAGCAAACGTTGCAGAGATTATAATTGAGGAAAGCGAGGAAGGTGATGTTGAGCATAAGAGGTGGCGTGATGTTTTTATTTTGGTTGATTTGGTTTGTTGTGGTGCAATAATGTTTCCTGTTGTCTGGAGTATAAGACATTTACAGGAAGCAGCGCATATGGATGGCAAAGCTGCAGCTAATTTGCGTAAACTAAAGCTCTTTAGACATTTTTATATCATGATAGTTTGCTACATTTACTTCACTAGAGTAATAGTTTACTTATTGAAGGTAATACTTTATTTAATTTTCTTTAAAATCATTGATATTACGAATTTTAAACTAAGCTAAATTGAATTCTCTTTGTCCAGATAACTGTACCATTCCAATATGAGTGGTTGGACGAGATGTTTAGAGAAATGGCTACTTACGTATTTTTCGTACTGACTGGTTACAAGTTTCGACCAGCATCAGCAAATCCGTACTTCACACTTTCTGCTGAAGAACTAGCTGAAGCGGGAGATGACGATGAAACCGATGTTGTGTATGTACAAAGCGAATGTCGAAATAGTGAATTTAAACAGAAACACTTTGTTAATTTTTAAAAAAACTATCTTAGTTTATTTTCCAGCGTATCGGGAAGCAGCGGCGTAACTGAGGGTCTCAGTAAAGTCAGCAAAGTAGTAAAAGTCAACAGGCCAATAACGTCAGAAGTGCCATCTACTCAAGAGGAAAGAGACAATTTAATCAGTAAAAGGGAATCCTCGCACGAATATGACTGAACGTATATTTTTTCTATTCGTAAGAATGTGTGTGATCATTTTTTGATAAGTATGTTTAATGAAACATTGCGCAGAAAAAATATTCTGTCTGTTTCACCAATGTTTGATACACGAGCGGTAAACTTAACTCGAGGGAACAAACCTGTTATGATAACGTTTTTCGAAGCGTTTTCAGTATATTCGTGTATTGTGTTCTACGAAATTATTAACACTCGGAGTGACATTTCGTAGCTGTGTACTAACTCGAGTTGTGCGAGTCTTTTTGTGTTCTTGCATAATACCGAGAACAAGAATCTTATTCCTTATAGAGATAAAATGCGGCATTTTCAGACTGATAGTGCGACTTTTTCTGTAGACAAGTGTAAAGAATCAAGTGTCAGAATCTCCTTCAAGCATTCCATCAAAGCAATGTTAAATTTAATTTTTGTTGTTTTGAGGGAAACGTATTTGTTGAACACCTGTTTCCATAGAAAGCAGTAAACGAGAGACGTATAAGCAGATGGTTAATATAAGACTAGTTTGACATTATGTTGTGCTTTTCATTCCATAAGGTTCATGTCTACCTGAAAATGAAAAATAACGATAAGACTTTGAGAACGCGATTACTACTTTCACATTAGAATGAAACTCGGATAAAAAGATATTTTACTTATTATAACTACATTCCAAGTATCGGTATCCGATCTATTTGCAGTAATTGGAAATAACGAAAATGTTTATAGCAGAAGATCTGCTGATTGTGATAAAACTCGCATGTCTCAATTTACAGATTGCAATGCTACGCTGTGAAACGATTTTTTATTTTCTTTGCAATTACAAACAAAAGAGGTCTTTCTTACGCTAGGATATTTCGATGCGATATAGGGAGCATTTCTATTGCTAAGACTATAGCGTATATTATGTAGGAATTTTGTCGTTTATATTTTTCTTGAATTTTCAAATTTTTATAGATTATTTGTATATAATTGATATTATGATAGCATTGTAATAATTCTTCTTTTCTTCTTTATTTTTTTATTAAACTTTTTTTTTTCTTACAAAAGTGATAACCGTATGTTTTGAAGCCGTTAAAGAAGCGATTTGATTGATTGAGAAATGCATATCCGGTCTGAATTAGCGCCAACATTCAAAATGTTCAAAACATCGATTAAAGCAGACGACTTGGAGGACGGATAGTAGAGTACTCCGATTGAATCTATGCCTAATAACTGGTTAAACTAATCCTCAGCTCTGTCGACCCACATAAGAGCTTCTTCTTTTTTGTTGTTGTTAATGGCCTCCCGGATCTTTTGGAGGGCCTTTTTCATCTCGTCAATGTTGTTGTTGTTGTTTATGCCGCCTTCTTCCATGCTGAAGCCGAGAATAAACCGAAATTATAAATTACATATAAATTGTGACTTTTTGGAGAATTCAAGATATATTTGTCCCCTTGATAAGTTCCATAATAAAAATTTTACAATATTTTAAAAGTGACAAATTATGTTTAATTAAATATTCTAATCCTGCAGAACTTATTTACGAAACGTGCGGCATCGAAATATAACCGAGCGAGCGAGGCATCTGCTGCTAGTTACTTAAAAGAATACGCTTGTGCGTAAAGTTGTCGATATTGGTTTGTATGCGTTTATCAAAAATTGGCCAAGTAATCTGAAAGTTGTGTAATATTATAATATGTATAGAGAAAAAGAGAGAACAAAAATCGAGCGTGCAAGTGTAATAATTAAATTTTGATCGGATGAATCGTAAAAAATAAAAGGCAATGGAATTGTGATTTGTGCTTTTTATTCGCCCATTGTCGGCTTCGGCCTCCTCTCAGATCAATAACATAAAGCCTTTTTTCGACCCGCATCCGGCGATTGTCGGAGTATAAGTATAATGCCATCGCACCGCAAGTGATCGCATCGTAGTGTACAAACGATAGCGCAGCCGTGTAGGTTGTATACACTCGTATTAGGATGAACGAAACTGCGGCTGAGAGTTTGTGCGTCAGCTCGACGAAAAACGAGAGCGATGGAGTAGGCGACGACGAGGATGTCCGTATAAGCGAGCTCAGAAAAATCAGTTACGGCTTCGTTATGCCGACGATCTGCTTGCTCGGGATAGTGGGTAACGTGCTGAACCTGGTTGTTCTGACGAGGCGCAATATGCAAGGCAGAGCTTACATCTACATGCGAGGTAATTATTATAAATATGATTAAAAATTGCGATGCTTGAAACTGATATATGAATTGCAGCGTACTCGACGGCTTCGCTAGTGGCGATATCGTTCTGCATACCGTTTGCTTTGCGGGTCCTCATCGCCAAGGAGAGAGGCGGCTGGACCAGCTGGTTTCAAGCCTTCTACCACGTCCACCTCGAGCTTTACCTCGGCAACAGCTGTCTCGGTCGTATAATGATACTTATTTACGCACATAAGGACGAAAACATTTTTTAATCTATAGAAATTGAAAAAATAGTATATTGTCAAAGGTTTTTGCTTTTTCCAGCGAGGATGATGTTTAAGCTCACGCTTTCGGCGCCCTCGACTAATCAATCGTGCTCAAACATTATCCTCGCTAGAAAAAACCACTTCCATCCTTGTTACGCACCGTGCTTTTTTAAATAAGAGCATGCATTTTTCATACGAAATATATTATATATATACATCATATTATATTGTGCAACTAGGGGGGGGGGCATTTTTAGCCAGGGTGTGATGCTTTTAGCACGAGTCGGAGTCGAGGGCGCCGGAGGCCACTACTGAGACGGAGACAAGTGCTAAAATTATTACTTGAGCTAGAAATTGCCTCCTGACAAACAACGTACTTTTTTTGACTAGTACATTTATTAGAGATACTTTTTTATTCATATATAGGGCAAATGGAAAGTGGCACATTTTGAGTCATGCGCCATTCACGTATAGGATGCAATCACATAATTTGATTTAAAAAATAAAACAAATAAAATTAGAAAAAGACTCTGTGGAGTAATATGGATCCATTACGTTGCCATATTACGCCTCAGTTTTGCCAAACACGCTCGTAATGGGCCTCTTACCGATATATTTGCACGAAGTGCCTGTTACATGCACGTGTTAGAAAAAGTAGTTATATTTTTTGGCCGGTAGGTTCATAAGCTTCAGTTTATCCATCGGTCGGAAAAGCAGCCCTTTAAGCTTGCTTTCTAGGCGGAAAACCCGATAAATCATACATTTACTACATAAAAAAGAATCCATCTAACCGATAAATTCTTCGTGATCGTGCTTTTTTGAAATTCAAATGGATTTTAAGAGGAGAGAGTAAATTGAAATTTCGGAATAAGTGGCCAAGAAACCACGTTTGTTGGCTTTAAAATTAGTAAATATATGCTCTACGTTGTTCTTTTAGTCTTGAATTTGACTATTTTACCTGGATTGATATTTCACAATTAATTTTTCGAATGCAGGTGATTCAGAGAGAAAAAGGCAATTATTCGAAAAATTGTTTGTATAACAATTTGCATTTAATTATTTAATTTTACCCTAAGTAAAAAGTAAGTATAAGAACAATTAACCGAGAACATTTACAATTCTTAATAAATTTTAAGGGCAGAAAAAACATTTATCTGAATACCGTATCTTACTGAGGACGAACATTAAAATATTGACCGCATAAAAGTATATTTTCGTCATTTCCAAACAGTTGGAAACATTAGCGTGAGATATAACGTGTATGTAATGTATACGACAATGCGCAGGTGTATCCGTGATGACATTGCTAGCTCTGACAGTAGAGCGCCACGCGAGCGTCTGCAGACTACGACCGACCTCAAACTTGACTGCATCGGGGGCGACGTTCCAAAGGGGACTATCACCTCGACTGACACTCCTACTGTTGGCCATGGGCACGTTCTTCCTCTACCTTCCCACGATTTTTCGAGCCGAAATGAGCAGTTGTATCTCGGCTCGATTGAATCATCAGCGGCTCTACCAGCAACGCGACAACCGGCTACTGCTCCAGTCGGCCTTCTATCAGGTACTGTAATATCCTATAGATATTATATAACTATATTAGCTGCAGTGGAGAGCGGTTGACTATAGATGCGAGCGCGCGCGAGCAACAGGTGTACCAGGTAATGCTGGAGCTGGTCTTCAAGATCGGGCCGACGCTGTTACTGGCAGGTCTGAACCTGCGCATAATGTTGGTCTATCGGCGCGCGTGCAACAAGCGCCGCCGGCGACGACAGAGCGGCAGTGGTTACTTGGCTGAAGAGCGCCGGCTGATGCTTCTCCTCGGAAGTACTAGTCTACTTTTTCTCGTATGCGTCAGTCCTATGGTTTTTCTCAATCTCACACTGAGTCAGGATAATCTCGCTCACTTTGCTTACCAGGTATGTATACTTATTACTTATATTTGTTGTGGCCTTGTGGCTAGTTTGGTATTTCAAATGCCAAAAAAAAAACAAAGTCGGATTAATATTTTTTTTCGGTACAACGATTCAGTGATCTGAAACCTATGGCGCTCTACTCATTATATTGATGAAAATCCAAATTAGTAAAATTAGATTTATAGGTTGATGACTCACTCCTTTATATTTGAATCGCAGGTTTTCCGGGCACTGGCGAACCTTCTGGAAGTGACCAACTATTCGCTCACCTTCTACGTCTACTGTCTATTTTCCGAGGACTTTCGTACTACCCTCAGGCGCACCTTTACCACAACCTCATCAGTCGGCACCTCGATTTAGCAACAATAACAGCAACGAACTCCCAGTCCAATCAGCTAAAAATAAAAACGATTATCATCAAAAGCATCAATAGCACGAAGCCTTTTAATTCATTTTTTACACTCTCGTAAAAATAATATTCCAAAGCACAATGATATACTTTATAGTCTTCGAATATATAAGATAAGAAGCAATTAGCCTCTCACGTGTGTACTTTTCGCTGTCGCGCGAGGGGTTGTAGTGTATAGCAGATTAGCATATCAGCCGATTAGCGTTTCCGTTTGTGCCTGCTGCGCGCATGCGACGCGAGCATCAAACAGAGAGAAAGAGTGTGGAGAGGGGGTAGGGGATGTGTGTGTGTGCGCTACACTGCTGCTGAGCGCTGAGCTCTCGCGGCTCGCGGCGAATCAGTCCGACGCCCAGCGCCGCGACGATATGACGCCAGGGGATGGTCGAGCGCGACTCGCGAGCTCACATCAGCAGTCCAACTATTAGTCAGGTTGATTTTATGAATGAAAATTCCGTCCGAGCCGCGATGCTGTGTCATTGTTGCACCGGCAGCTGTTTCCTGCCGTCGTCAGCTGATTTGTCTATACCATCGAAGCTAGACTACTGAGATAGATCGCGAGTTGTACATACATACGTACTGCACAGTCGTGTGTGTCGCTATAATACAAGATGGGCAAGAAGAACAGCAAGCTCAAGCAAGACACGATCGACCGGTTGACCACAGATACGTATTGTAAGTATATGTCATATCAGTAGATGCTAGAGAGAGAGAGAGAGAGTGAGAGAGAGAGTATATATTAGCTATAAAGCGACATATCGCAGCTTTGCGAGCATCATCATACACTGTCTTTATAGATATATTGGCTTAGCTCGTCGCACATGGCTGCTCGTCAATCGCCTTGAGACTCTCGTGTGTGCATCGGCAACAAAAAGGTGACCGCTACACTCAGCTCCTCGGTGCTATATACAATGTAATATATATGCGCTTCAGTCGCGTGTGTTTTATCGATCTTGGATCCTCATTGTAAGAACTCGTAGTAATATACTGTATACGCATTGCCGTTATACTTATACTTATGTGTCATTGATTTCGCGCCCGCGCTCGTGTATATACCGAGGATTAAAAAGTTTAAGTCGGCAAATTAATTATTCAGAGAGAAGATCGTGCGCTGGCGGCTATAGGCGATGCAAAAAGTCAAGTCTCGCGCGAGCTAGAGAGCGCTGTCGCAGCGCGTACTTATAAATAAATAGGATACAGTTCGCGTCTCTTTCTCCAAGTGGAACGCATTGTCTCAGACGGGGATATTTAATTCGGTCGATCCGCACTTTTTCTCTCTCTCTCTCTCTCTCTGTGTCTCTCTCTCTATACGTATATAATACGAAAGAGTAGAAAATCGATAGCTACTGGCAGTAGTAGTAGTAGTTACGGTCGACGACTACCGTGTCCACGTTATAATACACACTAGATATTATATACCTATATACACACGCAAGTAGAAGAGAAGCGCGTTCGCTCAGACTGATGCAGCGCGGCGGAACTAACTCGCGTAATTGAAGAGGACAAATTGCTCGCCGCTGATGGCAATTACGAACGACGACTGTCCTCTTTCGGCCAGCGCGAGAGATAACGAGAAAAGATCGTGAATATGGCCAAATAGTAGCAGTAACTGCTCACTCCACGAGACAGTATAATCCAGTTATCGTCGAACCGGCTGATGTGTGCTTGATGGAAAACAACAACGAGCCTATGTGAGTTATTGAGATAGAGACAGAGAGAGAGAGAGAGCCAATCCATTTGTGAAACATGGGAAATTTTCGTGAATTTGGGTCAATCCGACGAAAGGGGGAGTCTGGATTATATATATATACGTATATGTATATACACAGTTTGCGGCGCACGTGGCGGCGGCGGCGGCGACGGTTTGGCCGAATCGGAGAGAGATAGAGAACGCAAGACGACTCGCGCGTATTGAAAAGAGAGAGAGAGGCGCAGAGGAGAGCGTCATAAACTCGGATATTTTTACAAGCCGACATCGATCCTCTCTATAGGGTCTTGGTATATACATATACATCTACAAGTCGCTTTTATAGATGTCTCGAGGCTGACTCACTTTCTTTTATGGATACACTTGTAAAAATGTTGCTCATTATTCTTCTTCTTATGTTTTTCAGTTACGGAGAAGGAGATCCGGCAATGGTGAGTTTCGTTGTTCATCTTGTTGTCATAGACACGACGTCTAATGATCTCTGTATATAAAATGCAAATGTCTTGATGGTTCATTTTGATTTGACTGTCTCCCCCTCTTGAAATACAGGCACAAGGGTTTCCTCAAAGACTGTCCGGACGGGCTGCTAACGGAGCAGGTGAGTGTATTTTTATTGAATTAGAGCTGACGCGGGCAATGATACACATCGCCGGCACGATTTGTCAGGTGCTTTGCTCGAGTATAATATAATTGATGTTTCTCCATCAGGGTTTCATCAAGATCTACAAGCAATTTTTCCCCCACGGCGACCCCTCGAAATTCGCCTCCCTAGTCTTTCGTGTCTTTGACGAGAATAACGTGAGTGTAACACCCTCTGCTTCTGTTTAGTATTGTATTACACGTGCTTAGATTATATTATACGATGATAAATGCCTTTTTGTCATAACACAGGACGGGACGATAGAGTTCGAGGAGTTCATTAGAGCGCTGTCGGTGACGTCGAGAGGCAATTTGGACGAGAAGCTACACTGTAAGCAGCAGGTTTCTTATAATTTATTTGTTCTTCTCTGCATTCTTATCAATGAACAAAATGTATATAATGACAATTGCAGGGGCCTTTCGACTCTACGATGTCGACAACGACGGCTTCATCACGAGGGACGAGATGTACAACATCGTCGACGCGATCTACCAGATGGTGGTAAGTCGAACACGCCGCGAGTAAATGCAGTATTAGATCGACTTTTGTATAATGGGATTAAATGATGATATATAGAACGAAATAACAGTTGCGTGGTGTATGTACATAAGGCGACAACGATTGGGCGGGGCGCTCACTCGCCATTTGCCGTTTTCCAGGGTCAGGCGCCACAGGCTGAGGACGAAAATACGCCCCAGAAGAGGGTCGATAAAATCTTCGATCAAATGGACAAGAATCACGACGACAAGCTGACCCTCGAGGAATTTCGTGAGGGTAGCAAAGCCGATCCACGGATTGTACAGGCCTTATCGCTCGGTGGCCCACCCATAGACGGCTGATCACTACTCCCATCGCTATTCCGCTTCAGCCCAAGCCTAATAATTCTTTTCAATAAATCCCGCCGAATATCACTACCACTACTACTACTCGGTACAAAGGCTCCAGTTCAGCTCGTCTGTGCCACCCCTTAAGATCTCGTCTTAGAGAGGGATACAGCAGCAGCAGCAGCAGAGCTATGCAAAATTAACGAGAAGAGCATCTTTATTTTCGGAGGCTCCGCCGCGCAACTGCTGCAGCCAAGGAGGAACCACTGCGGGAAGCTGTGTATATATATACTCTCTCTCTCTCGCGCTTATCGATCGGCGCGAGCCGCCCTCTCTGCTGCTACTCATCTCTCTCGCTATATACACTCTCGCCTACCTTTTATGCGACTCTACACCCTCCCCCCTCTTTGCACATACAGTTATATACACGCAGCCGTACGCCTCTGATGCTGCAGCATTTAGTCTTATTTCAACTGTTGACCGTCGCTGTATTCACACTGCGATTATTATACACGCGCTCATTCATTTCGCTTCAACAGATCTCTTTCTCTCTCTCTGTCTGCGTATACACCACCACCGCCAACACAAACTCTTTCTCTCTCTCTGTCTCTGTTCCCGTTTCAAAGGGGTCGGAAAAGAAACTAGGAAAATTCAGGACAAACGACGACGCGAGAGCCAGTTAAACTTTAATAACTGTCGTTCGCAATATTTCAGGAGAAATTTAATAAACTTTCCGTCCGTGGTTGAGCGCACGCAAACACACACACACACACATATATATAAATGAGCTCCCAATCGATACTATACTACTTATTCCACCAGAGCATCTATACACACTCGCATACTTATGATGATCCTAGCACCACTACTGCGCGCTGCACTAGAAAAAGAAACTCTATTTATGACAAGTTTCAAATCTTTACTTTTTCTAAGCGGTCCCGCAGCCCAGTAGCTATATAATTGCTCTGCATCAGACAAGGACACTCGTGAAAAAGAGCTCGTCTTCTCTCGCGCCCCCTCAGCACACCGCTATTCAAATGCATCCCCCGCGACTTATATGGACACAGCTATAAAACGACTTGTTTCTTTTTTTCCGCTCGACTTATGCTTTTCTACTTTTCGAGGTCACTCGTATACTTCTTCTTTTTCTCTTGAATTTTAATAAATAATATCTATTCTATAGACATTATTTTTCTGGCACGCGCTAGATAGCTATATAACTAGTAGGAGCAGATTATACGCTTCAATAGTAAATAATTATTATAAATTATACACATACACGCCTACACAAGTGCGCGCGTAGAACATATTTATGTACTTCACTTACCCAAGCGAGCTTTGATTCAATCTACTTTGAACATATTTCGTCAATTTCTATATTATATAGTATATATCGCGCGATGAAGAGCCGATGTTAATACTGTTGTTGTACTTACTCGCAGGAAAGCCGAATGAGTGTGCGTATAATGAGCATGTATGCCTGCATTGTGAATGCCGCGTAGAAATATAAAAACCACGTCTCATGTCAGTAGTAGCCCTGGTAGAAAATTAAGCATATTCTGGGCAGAATTTCCGGTCAACGTATGTTAAAGTGACGTTTATCTATAGAAATTCTAGAAATACCCTGAACCGAATTTCCGGTAATACCTTATTTTAAAAAAGTTTGATCATATATATGGTCAATTTTCTACCGGGGACTCCAAGCTGCGCGGGCTTCGATTCCATCCAGAAATTCTTGAAACATTTTATAGCGTTACTAGGAAGCACATTCTTCTTATCAGATAATATTCTAATGTTGTGTTCTTTTATACCTCTGCTGTGCGCCAATCAAACTTTGGTTCGCCCTATATATCAAGTGTGCACACTACATCGTTCGAGGAAAGTATTGCTGAAAGCGCTACAAGTGCATCAACATCATTTATCGAGCCACGTTACGGTATACATATATACAAACTATACTGCACAGATATACCCACTACATGCACATAATTTATAGGTATTACTGTCCATTTCAAGGCGTTTTTACGATTTACAGAGGACAGTAGACATGTCTAATAAAATTTATGTCGTGAAATTTAGAGAGATATATTGCCACACACACACACACGCGCGCACATACATAAACACGCAAATTAGCCTTGTTGCAAATCTTGAGATAATCCCAAAATAATTTTTTAGAATATAGATTATGTGGTTGTTGAGCATATACCTTTAATTTTTATACTTATTGAAGAAAAAAAATCAACACCAATTCGATGAAAAATAATACAGGCGCGTTACGTATTTTTTCAAACTTAGAATTGAGCTTTTCAATAATTATACAAACATAAAATATATATATATATATATATAATGAACATTGTTATACCGTTAGCGGTTATTGCCTGCAGAAAACTGATAATCTTACATAAGCATGACTATAATACGTTATTACGAAGCAATTTAACATTAGGATAATATAAAGTATCTTATTTCATATGCAGATATGCTGCTTATGTGAATTCGCTTTTTTCTGCCCAATGACGTGAATACATTTTAGAATAATACATTTATGCGAAATGTATGAAAATATAGTATATAAAAATATTTGAAAACAAAATTTTTTCTATAAAGACGCACACTCGATAACTTAAAAGACACAGCTCTTTCTGCACAAATGTTTAATAACAATGTTTTTCCGATCTAAGAACAATCATCATTACGAGTTTCCTTCGAAATACTTACTATGAAGGTAGGATAGTCAAATTGTATGTCAAATTCAACGCTTTAATTATAGATACTCTTCATCTAAGCAGACTTTCGACTAATAATATATGATGCGGTTAAGTACGTATAACCGCTTTTGATTTCGTAGAACACGCACATAGCTTAATTCGTTACGCTAAGGATAATCACTTTGTACAACTCTATAATGTTTATAAAAAGAAATTCTCTATATCAGATCATGAAAAATTACATTTTTCAACACTTAATATAGAATGGCAATAATCATGAATACAAGATCTAAGGTTGCGTAAAAATCATAGCGATGCAAATATCTAATTTGATAAGTCTATATAAATCTTGATGAGAATATTTTACCATGCTTTTTATGGTTTTGTGAAGATAAAAAATTATATCCGGTGAGCGGCATTTATCACAATTCGTAAACAAATGGAAGATGTCACATCCCGAAATGCTATTGTAGACATGTCGAAAACACCATTGAACAATTAGATCGTTGACAGGCGTGATTTCTCACTAATTTAGTTTATATCCTGACTGGTGACGTATAATAAAGTAAGTTTTAAATTAAAAAAAAAAAAAATTCAATAAAGAAACGGAGTGGGTGTACTGTACATACATAAAATCAGCGTATGCCTCGATGTTGTACCTTAAATTATATAGCGACAGAACTGATTATGATATAGCATTAAGAGACGTTAAGTAATCATACGTTGAAAGAAATTAAATTATAATGATTAAATTTATTTTTCGCTCGAAAGTAGACGATGTATTTTATTTGTAAGAGATAATAAAAACAAACAAAAAACTGATTTTAAAAAGAAAACTTGAGTCTCCGAGTACCTACATAAGTTGCAATCTACTGTATCCTATCGCTAATCTCACTGACATTGTACGTATCTATGATATAAAATCTATTAAAGTTTTAACGAAAAGAAATGTTGGCAAATTTTCGGCGTATATTTCTGTCTATAAAGCGCATCACCTACTGTTACGAAACTTGAACTTGATCTTAAACTTGAATTAAAAGTATACTTACCTATAGGCATTGGTAAAATAACACAAACGTGTATTATTATAATAATAATCAATAATAATTCACGATCATTATTTTATAAACTTTCTGTGATAATTATTAACAATCAATAAGTAATGGCGAACGGTTATAATTAGAAAGCGAAAACATACATATAATACCGACGTTGTGATCTGGATACTTATATATACACAATATATATTTAAACAAAAATGAAAAATGTTGCATGCTAACAGATAATAACATTTCTGAACATACATTATATTGTTAAATGTGCTGCTGAGGAAATTTGCGTTCCTACCATTTCCATAAGAATTTGTCACTACGGTTGTTAATTTGTCTAAAGCTAAAAAAAGTCTTCAGTTCAAATGATATATTGTAGGTAGAATATGCTCGATCGATATACACAAAGCCTTTGCTTATGATTTTCATATGCATTCTTGGTCGCACCTACAGATGCAGAAAATTTTTGTTAACAAAAAAATATTTAATATGTAACGACGACATGATAAACAGCTTGGAAATGGACTTTTCTCGGCAGTATAATGTGTGATTTCCATGCGTCACGATGGCTGTTATAATATTACAGAGTTGTTGCAACTGCCGTGCGTGACACTGGCAATGGCAGTGCAACGATCTATAATGCGGCGACAATGAGAAGAATGAGTAGAGAATCCCTATGAGAGAGTGGAAATGAAAATCATAAACGAGAATAAGCAATGTCAGTGTCAGACAATGATGCAATAACTTCAAGCTTTTTAAGAGCGCCAACATGACTAAATAATTATACTTGACTGTATAGGGTAGTAGAGCTGCCTCTACGGTAATTAGACAAGTGGAAAAAGGAGCTGACGAGAGCAAAGCAAATTGCGAGAAAAAACAATGTATAACGCTAAGCAAAACGAGAGATATCTATCCTCGCGAAATAAACGCCGTGTCTTGCTAGGAGATAATCGTTCTAGTTTGTTACGCTAAATCTGTTAAATGTTGCGCCTTGTACAATTGTCAGCGATGACGATGGGCAAATTAAATGATAAAAAACAAATTATACCTTTGAACGTTGCTCGTTTTAAACAAATTATTAAGCGCATTGTTATTTTTTATGGTCCCATACATTTTTTCTAAACTATATTGTAAAACACACACACGGTATGGTGACAACGTGTATTAATAAAAATCATTTTAAGCTAAGCCATGTTTGTAGTCTTGCTTTTATTATATATAATTTATCATTCAATCTCCCAAACTTGAAGTATTTGACTTCACTTTTATAGTGTTTTTGCATTGCACTAATGTAGGTTTCAATGTGTAGTAATTCTGCAAGCGAGTCAAGTCTTGTCTTTTATCAGCGGACTTATTAATTGCAAGAAAATGTAATACAAAATTTAAACGATGACTTTACGGCTTTTCAAAAGATATGATAAAAGAATGCGTGCTGATAAAAGCTTAAGGGGGTTCGAAAGTCAATTCAAATCTAGATTTCGCGCCACAAAATAGCAGACGACAAAATATACTAATTTGCTTATAACAAATAATAAAAGCAAAATTACGATAAACTACGACATAGGTGCAACCCTCTGTAATGCAATTATCTACCATTTTACAAAGTTTGAAGTTTATATGTCAATATCTCGCAGAATAAAGTTTGAATAATGTCCCCTAAAATCATGTAATTCAAACTTTATTCTGCGAGATGTTGACATATAGACTTCAAACTTTGTAAAATGATAGATAATTACATTACGAAGGGCAACTATGTCATGGCTTATCGTAATTTTGTTTTTATTATTTGTTATAAGCAAATTAGTATTTTTCGTCGACTGCTATTTTGTGTTACCAGTGGTACCAGTTCAACACGATATAGACGGCGAACAGCCCATGGCTTTCGTGAGAAAAGTTCCGGGTGCCGAGGTTTGCTATGATCGAGTACCTAATAAAATGTATATTATTTTTCTGATAAAATATAGTATGCATTATTAATATTAACGTTCCAGGTAACAGAGGCAGAACTGGTACAGCTAAGTCAACGTGGACTGGGTGAAGTGAAGAAACTTTGGGGAGGCGTGAAATTCATAGAAGCAATGCCGTACACCGTAACGGGAAAAATAAGTCGTAAAGAACTTAAAGAAATGGCCAAGTTGTTCTTCAACAAATGATGTATGCAATCCATAATCGAAATTACAATATATTTATATGGTCGTCGAGTGTATTTTGGAGTAATAAATCGTATATATAAGTGTAAAATCGCAATTGAAACAAATTTATTGACCAGAAGTCTTGGGATAACCAAATTTCAGAGCTTCTTTGAACATGGCTACGAACGAGTCAAGAACCTCCTCGCAGTTAGGAATAATTTGATCAGCCGGAAGAATGAAGCCATGTTTTCCGGTGTCACGCAGTTCGTAGGTGAAGGAAACCGGTACTTTCAAGGTGTCCTTGACCCAGTCCATTGAACTGCCGCTTGCAACATCTGGAAATGAAAAGCGTATAACGACAATGTATAATTCGCATCATTCGCATAGGTATATATCATTCCTATGAATAAAATAATAAGCAAAAGACTTACAAATTGTCTCGGCAATGTTTCCGGTTGTGTACTTGGTACCGTATCTCTCGGCGAGAGCGGTGATGGCTTTCAGGCCCATGGCTTTCTGTTGGATGAAGCGAAAAATCAATTAGTGTATACAAGAAGTATAAATACTTATTATTATAAATGATAGTTGTATACTTACGGACTCATCGTAGTTATCGAGGTGTTCCGTAGTGTGACCGTAGGGGAATAACAGAAGCTGCGAGTAGCTGTGGAAAGATATGTAGGCAAAGAGTTTGCCCGATAGTGACTTGATGTACTCGGACATGGTCCTGGTCTCGATTTCTGAGAAGGCGCTCTTTCCGGCGTAAGTTTCCATGCAAGGATTACGGCTTGCTCCACCGCTCATCCACTTGAATCCCCAGTTGCGGTTAGCGTCAGCTCCTTTGCAGAGTATTCCGTTTTTCGACAGAGTCTTACGCCAGAGTCGATTCTATATTACATATACAAGAGTAGAGTTAGTAGAAAATCGCGAAGGAAGAAATCGTAATTACAAATTAAGCCTTACAGAAGTGTGGGTGTAGACATAGCCATCGGGGTTGAATGACGGGAACATGTACCAGTCGTGTGACTCGGCGAGTTTCCTGATCTCAGGTTCCTTACTGTTGAGGAACTGATCGATGAGGTAGGTCACGGTGGCCGGTGATACCCACTCGCGAGCGTGGATACCACCTTCGACGAAGACACCTGGTTTCTCAGAGCCGAAGCTCAACTTGACACCACGAATTTCGCGGCCCTGGTAAGTACGTCCACCGACCAGCAGTTTGACATTGTCTGGATGATCCTTGGCCAGCTGATCCATCCAGGCGTATATTTCGTCAAGAGTGTGGTATCTCGTCCAGCCGAAAGTACCGGCTTCGCGTAATTCGCTGCTGCGCTCTTCTTGCTCGATTAGCTTCTGTACATCATTGACGTACATCTCGTAATTCATGTCCGTCGCGTTCATGAGCTCGGTGAACTCGTTCAGCTGATTCGGCGCGACCATCAGGTCGACTCGGCTGGAAACGCGGCTTGGTCCGATCCAATACGAGTACTGCGGAATAAAGCATATTTAATGTGTATATTATATATGTATATCGCCGCAGATGACGGCTTGGGGGTTTGACCGAATCGTCTTGTCGTGACTTTCGCTACGACGCGATCCAACCGAGATGTACAAAGAAAAGTAAAAAAAGAGCTCATTTTCAACAAGTTTCGGTAAATATTTTAAATGAAATCTCTATTAAGAGCACTCCTGTCTTGATTTTCGCGTGCTTCGCCTTGTTCCGCACGTCAAAAGCGTGTGCCTATAACGCCAAAATCGCATTATTTTAACCGAAATAACGCGTTATAAGTATCCGAAAATCCAGTACAGACCGCACGTCCCTGCAACGTGAAAACTTCTCTCTGCGTATAGCGCACTCCCCTATACTGGAGAAAAAATATTAACACTTTTGTTACTTTAATTTTACACTTCCTTCAATACAACATCCTTTCCATTACATACCTTCATAAAGCTCAGTTTCTATGTTACAAAACGAAAAATATTTATTTACTTTATCTTATATAAACTTCGTTCAATAATCATCAATTTCAATGCTACACATTTGCCACGCGTCCCGTGACGGCTCATTTTTATTCATTAAGAATGGTTATGATTTGACTTGTCGAGCGGCCAAAAAAGAGAATTTTGCCATACTGAGAGTCGTTTCGTAGAGTGGGAGCACAGGTTAGTGCAACAAGTGCACTAAGGTAATTTCATTGTACAATGTTATCAAAATCGGCAACGAACACAATGGATCTTTATCCTTGTTAGTAGAATATTTGATCTTTATAGAAATGAGCAACAATATCATATTGAAAAAAATTTCGATTATTGTACATGGTACAAAATACTTACATTTCTGATATGTAAGCTCTTATTTTACATAATCCAAGTCCAAGCATCCACGGATATTGCTGCCAAAAAACACTCAACTCATTTGGTAACCCTAAAAGCAATCATGAAGAATAAAATGAGTGGAATATATGTATTATGTCTGTGTATATATATGTATATTTCTTAAATGGCAACCGGAACTTGGGTGTTCCTTGGAACTCGAATGTTCATCGCCTCATCTACGGAAGCCCATTTTTACGTTGTCCTCCCATCTAAGTCTAGGTCTGCGTCGAAGTCGTCTTGCATTTGGCTCGCCTCTCATAACACGCCTTGCGGTACGGTCGTCCCCCATTCGTGCTATATGACCCGCCCACCCTAGCCTACGTGACTTTATTATTCTGTTAATATTTGGTGACGCGTATAGGTTATCGAGTTCCTCGTTGTGCAATTTCCTCCATTCTTCGGTCTCCTCGTCTTTCTTTGGTCCGTATATTTTACGCAAGATTCCTTTTCTCCGCGTTAGTAAGCGCCCACGTTTCGCACCCGTACAGTATAACCGGCAGTATT
Source organism: Cecidostiba fungosa (assembly GCA_900474305.1). Lineage (NCBI taxonomy): Eukaryota > Metazoa > Arthropoda > Insecta > Hymenoptera > Pteromalidae > Cecidostiba > Cecidostiba fungosa. The sequence continues at coordinate 82,498 of UCOJ01000587.1, forward strand.
ATGGTTCCATAGATTCTTATTTTTAAGTTTCTGGATAGTAATTTCGATTTCAGTAGTTTACCTACGGCGAAATAGCATGCATTTCCTGAATGTAATCTCTTATATAGCTCGGCTTTTATTTCATTTCTTTCATTTATTGTCGCGCCTAGGTATCTGAACTCGCTAACTCTCTCAAAATTTAATGTTCCGACTTTGAGGTCCCCCTGCCCATCGCCAATCCCTTCCTTGTCCATGATCATATACTTTGTTTTCGACTAGCTTACCTCTAGCTCCGTATCCTCCACCGCTGTTTTAAGGATTTCGGCGTTTCTAGCGACCGCTTGTCTATCATCTCCGACTACATCTAGATCGTCTGCGTATCCGAGAATTTGGATGGATCCATTATCGAGTTTCACGCCTAGCTCGCTAGCTTGCATCTTTCTAACTGCATACTCTAGAGTAAGGTTAAAGAAAACCGTTGAGAGCCCGTCTCCCTGTTTATCCTGCCGCGGATCAGGAATGAGTCGGATACATTACCATCTACCCTGACTTTTCCTATGCTTCCGTTTAGGCATATTTGGATTAATTTAACGATTTTTTTGGGGACACCTAGAAGAACCAGGATTTGATACATTTTCGTTCGCTTAATGGAGTCGTACGCTTTTTTTAAATCTATAAATAGTTGATGTATAGCTTTGCCGCATTCCCACTTTTTTTCTAATAGTTGCCTTATGGTAAACAATTGGTCTCTCGTCGATCTGTTGTGCCTAAATCCACATTGGTAGTCTCCTATTATGTCTTCCACGATTGGGGTGAGCCTGGCTTGTATTACATTTGACAGAACTTTATAGCACGTTGCAAGAAGTGAAATCCCCCTATAGTTATTACAATCCGTCTTATCCCCTTTTTTGTACATCGGCATAATTATAGATTCCTTCCAGTTTTACGGTATAGTTTCATTTTTCCAAATGGAATATACTAGTCTGTATATTCGGGTGTAGAGCTCGTTACTCCCGTATTTAAGTAGCTCAGCTGGTATCGCGTCATTTCCTGCAGCTTTATTATTTTTTTTATCGCGGCATCTACTTCCCGGGTGGTCGTTTCTTCCGTATAGATTTCGGCAGTGTGGACTTCGTCTTCCCTATCCTCGCAGATTTCGTGTACGAAATATATACGAAATATATATAGCTTATCGAAATAGTTTTTCCACAGCGCCAGCAATTTGTTTTTGTTCGTTAGTAAGTTTCCGTTCCCGTCTCTCATCCACCGCGCTCTGCTTTTAAGGCCTTTCCTAAACGCGTTTATTTCTCTATACATTTCACGGGGGTTATTTTCCTTACTGTTCGCTTCTATTCTGTCTTCTATTCCTAATTTCATATTTTGGCATTCCCTCTTCTTGTTTCTGTAAAGCGC
>UCOJ01000588.1:0-83024 GCA_900474305.1 Cecidostiba fungosa
ACATTTCACCCAATCAAAACATTACAGACATAATTCAATTTATCCATAGATCACTACTTATATACACTTTTTGAAAATTTGCCATTTCGCGACCCCGAAAATTGACTGGTTATTTCTTACAAACTTTATTTATCTATGGTAGAATCACAGGTACCATAGATAAATAAAGTTTGTAAGAAATAAAATAATGTATGAATAACGATAAACATATTTTTATTATTTTACCTATCTAAAAAAACGAAGTCTACAACGCACCTAATTCAGTATTCACTTCTACTGGCTGTCCCCGAGTCAGCCACATTTTTTTTTAAATCAGTCACTTTTCGGTATCGCGAAATGGCAAATTTTCAAAAAGGGAGCACAAAATTATTAAATACATGACATCGGGGAATTCTCTGATATATTGAGAGAGGCCCAGTGTCGATTCGGCGTAGCTTCAAGCAGCCGAGCCGCCGTCGGAGAGGGGGAAGGGATGTTTGCGAAAGTTGCTCATTAGGCAGCGGGGGTAACAGGCCCTATATAAGCGCTCGGACAAGCCTATGTAGTCAGTCGCATACTGTGAATTTCGACAAACATTTTGCTGCACCTGTTTTATTCACAACATGAAGCTGTTGTCTGTGTTTTTAACACTAAGCGCCGTTGCTGCCCTGGCCGCGGATTCTAAGGAATCCACGAATTTACGTAAGATAAAATTTTCTATTATTTAATTTTGTGTGATCGTGAAAATTCATAAATTAGGAAATTTTTTTAAACCAGTCAATTTTCGGGGTCGCGAAATTGCAAATTTTCAAAAAGTGTATACAAGTAGTGATCTATGGATAAATTGAATTATGTCTGTAATGTTTTGATTGGGTGAAATGTAAATCCTGAAGCTTTGACGCGGGATAGCATTATTTCAGTTTATGCTAGGTAGAGAAAGCCGAGCGCGTGTAGTATAGAGAAGTATAGTGTGTACACAACGTCGAGAGCGCCGAAAGCCAACGAAAAGATGCGGAAAGGAGAGCGCGGTGGAGGAGCGAGAGAGAGAGAGAGATTAGATTAGATTAAATAAGATATTTATTTACGTACATTATGTTGTACAATAAATATAAATATTACAAAAATAAAAAAACATTTCAGGCCTATTTGGCAAACCAGATAGTGTATGTGTGTGTGTGTGTGTCTGTGTGTGAGTGTATTTGTGTGTATGCGTTAGCGTGTGGGTGAGTGTGTTTGACACGCGGCTGTTAAATGGCTTTTTAAATTTCTACGTTGTTCTTATTTTGTGACTGTAATTTTATATTTTCAGATGACAGACTGATGCAGGACACTCTTGCAAGAGAAAAGAGAAGCTTAGGAGTCGACGAAAACTTCAAAAAAGAGTAAGTGTTATAATATTCAATTATTTCAGTGTTTGAATTTGCTTAGTAATGCGCGTCTAAATAAATCCATAATACTTTGACGTAAAGTCTCTCTGTTTACTATATACTTCTCATCAGAATTTAACGTATTTATTTGGAGTCGCTTATTTCTTATTTAGTGAAAATCGTTATTGTACACTATACACACGCGTATATATCTCACAAAATCTACAATAATATAACTGTTAATTTTCAGTGTGGAAATCAAAACAAAATCGGGAACATCGATAAAGATATCGAAAAGCGTAAGCTATAACGACGGAGGTGCGGTGGCCCATTTACCGACACTTCTAGACAGCATCGCCACGAACAGGATTCGAGTTCTGCAACAGTTGCAGAACAATCGCCATCACGGCATCGGTGGTCAAATAGGAACCGGAGGTCAAATCGGCATCGGCGCCAGCGTTGGCGGATCCAGCGGTGCGGGTTTCGACGGAAATATCGGTGCCGGAAGCCATATCGACACTGCCAGTGAAATCAGTGGTGATTTCGGCACTGGAAATCACATAAACGTCGTCGGCGGCGGTGGACATGTTGGTATCGGCGGTCAAGTAGGTTCCGGTTTCGGTATCGGCGGTCAAGTTGGCTCCGGAATCGGTATCGGCGGTCAAGTAGGTTCCGGGATCGGTATCGGCGGTCAAGTTGGCTCCGGTATCGGTATCGGTGGTCAACATGCAGGAGGTCAGTTCGGCATCGGCGGAGCCAGCGGTGCTGGTTTCGGTGGAAATATCGGTGCCGGAAGCCATGTCAACGTTGTCAGTGGAATCGGCAGCGGTGGTCATATCGCTGCAGGAACTCAGATCGGTACCGATAGTCAAATCAACGGAGCCAGCCACATCATCATCGTCGGAGGTACGCAGATACCATCAGGAGGACAGGTCAGCATAGGAGGTCAAGTTGGCGGCACTGCTGGCCACCACGGTCATCACAATAATGGACAAAGTCGTCTTCACGCACTAGCGCAACTCATCCACTACAAGCACGCGCTGAAGAAGCAGAGGCTTCACAATGCTCTTCATCAACATAAGGTCGGCGCGGTCGTATCGGCTGAACAACTGGCTCCGATCGCGGGGCCGTGTTGCCCCACTGGAACTTGTTGCTCTCATTAATTAGTTCATTAAAACATACTGTGACGAAATTTATACATATAAATGATTTTTGATAAATAAATATGACGCAAATGAATATTAAATTTATTTTCTTTTTATTTATAATAATACCCAAATATATATATACAAAAAATTGTTAAAACTATTATTTATATAAGAAAATTATCAAAAAGTAGAATATCATTATAAAACTTGTACGTTAGACTAATAACAAGTTTCTATATTAATTAGTCTATTTGATTTGAGTAAACAAATTCAAAGATGTTATTTAAATCCTCGAAGTAATAGTTTCCCATTCAACCACCAAGTGGCGCTACACGACGCGCGTCGTCCGCTCTCTCGACCAAATAAAAAAGGAGAATAAATACTGCAGTCAAGACTGGAGGGGAGAGGGTGTTGTCACACGTACTGTGCGTCTCCTCGCACTGCACTACTATCAGACAACAATAATCATTCGTCGCGATATAAATATACATATCACACATCGACCAAAGCGATGATTGATTAAAACCACAAATAAGTGCTAAACAATAACACGTGCCAAGAATCATCATCGACTTCCAACGACAACAATGTCATGAAGGTTTTCCAAGCAAATCGATGAGTGTCATTTGATATTATCAAAAAAGTGCAATCGATTGGACAAGATGAGCGCGAAGACACTGAGTACTATAGCCGAGGACTACCTTTACAGCATCAATCCACTGGCCAAGAGAATAGGTGAAGATGTTGCTGCGACGAAGGATGCCTACGAGGGTCTGTGGAACACCCTCAGTCTCGAGGAACGTAACCAAGCTCTGGATGAGACTATCATCCAGCCTGAGTTTGCGCTTAAATATGCCTCCAAGAAACTAGATCCTTCCTCCAAAGAATTCCCCGACTACTATCCTAAGCTCAGGATACAGACTGGCATGAAGTACATGATCGATGAGACTGGATCGGTGAGTTGATTCGACTAGTATTAATGATAGTTTGTATAGCTCGCAATGATGAATCTTAATGCTTGATGGTTTTGCAGACTCTACGCTGGAAAGACGAGCACTCGGCTCCCTTCTCCTTCATGACTCAGTCGCAGATGAATCTTAACTGCCTGGACCAAACTGTTGACACTAGCACTAAGAATATGACTAGCTATATCTCTGATACCTCTCATTATGCAAACTCTTGTAATATAAGGAACCATGACGACTCTCTGGAGGACAACTACAGTCCACCCTCTAGTCAGATTAGTTTCTATCAGACAGAGAACTACTCGGATACGATATTCTCTACCGAGGACTGCAGTACGCTTCGGAGTAGCTGCATCGATAGTGAGGCTTCGGAGGGTATCTTTGCCAAGTTGATCAACAAGACTTCTCTCTTGAAGATACAGCAGAACAGCTCCGATGACGATATGGAAAACCTGGTGCCCCAGAAGAACTTACGAATGACTGCCAAGGTGGGCAGTGACAAGAATCAGATGAATATCAATTTTGGGGGACACTTGAAGTCCAGTGATATTGAATCAGCTGCGCTACTTGACACTCCCAGCTCATACAGCAGTTATCAGTCATCCCAGCTAAATCATGATCCTGAAATTCCGAAGACCGGATTTGAATTTTTAGACAACTGGTAATTTTTTATACAAGATAACAAGTAATAATTTTTATATACCGTTTTGTATTAAAGTATAGGAAGTACTAGTTAGAATAGAGTAGGATAACAAATCCTTTGTTACATTGAAATGTATTCTTTAAATATTTTTATGTTCAGTACATTCAGTTTATCGCTAAATTAAGTGGCAATTATAAATTTTTAAAAACAAACTATGCATATACAGATATGTGCATTTATGTATAAATCATCAATTTTAAATGATTTCATCTACTTGAAATGATATCAATAATTGTAGAGGCTATTTTCAAAGTATCAAAAGATTATCATGACCATTTATAGTCAGTTATTATATATATTATTTAAAAACTTGATAGTATTAAAAAATGAGCACAGTATGAATTTAGAGTAGGATTGTAAAACTTGAGATTTACTTTGTATACAATGATTGATCAAAGTATTTACATTTGAAGTAAAAGAACCAGCTGGTTTTTAGCCTAAGAATTTATATACAGGGTTTAGTTTCTTAATGACTTCTTATGTTTTCATGACAAACAAGATAGGGCATTATGAGTCCCCATTTTTATTTAGCAATACATATACCTATTAGATCTTATGTCATTTAGGTACTTTATTTTATAATCCATTCAGTCTTATCTCCAATTAATGTGTATAGAAAAGTACAGTTACTATTGATGAATTGAAAAAAGAAATTATAGAAAAGACTGCAATATATCCTCATAATATTTAAGACTGTAACTATGTGACTTCTGTCAGTTGTATATGAACAATTCTATAAGCATAGTACAAATCTATACATGTAATCCCTCGTCACAGACCAAATTGTAAAGACACTATATTAACCATTTTTTAAAAACTTTTTTTATCCATTTATACAACCTAATCAACATGGCTACATTCATATATTTATATGAAATAAACTTTTAATAAACCTTTATTTCACGACTTTTCATTTAAGACCCATCTAGAAAAGATGTCAGACACATTATCCAAATCTTTTGCAAATCAATCTCAAAATTATACATCACCAAAGTAAGTTTGTAATAAAATTCGATTTTATGCAAAAGTTGATAAAATAATCTAATTTTGAAGTACATACATATATGCATGTTCTTTATCTTGATGAGTTTTTACATATGCAAAACTTGATTATTACAGTTTGATTGATCGTTTATATAAGTTTTTAAATTTACATTTTATACAGTAATATACGGCTAATGCAAAAAAGGTGATTTAAAAACAAAAGCATAGCATAATTTTTATATTTTATTCTTTATTACAAATATAGTAAATAGTAATCCTATAACATTAGATTGCGTCTCTCGCAGTTACTTTTGTACAACATCCTCTCTCACGAGTACTCGCTATTTACAAATGTAACAAATATAATAATTTACAGGGCGTCTCGCGAGAAAGGGAACCATCGACGCGATCAATGGCAATATTACTCGTTATACATTATTAAAAGATCAGTCTGGCATTTTGAACGAAGGTTCTTTTGCAATATACTCTACACGTCGATTATATAACATATACAAGTACAAAATATGGCTGGAATTTCAAAGAGTTCATAAATTACGCATAAAATTAGAAAAACGCTGTGCTCTCGATTTCCCTAAACTATCAACAGACTTTAAACGTTACACTGGAAGGCACGATATTTATAGATATAATAATTACACATATAAATATATAAATTTATTCGAACAGCATCGGATCCGCACAATTTACAACGATGCTCTTATAAATGCTATAAATTAAAAATCTAACGATCGATAATTACGCTTGCGTGTGTTTAAGAACATTGCACCATGGCTTTTATATAATAGTAAAAACAATAGATAAATCGACTGTACAACGTTCGTCGGGCGCACCCTGATACAAGGTGTCCCGCGAAATTTTCAAACTACATATTACATAAAGTTAGAAAAAAAAATGGCAAGATCACTCAGACGTATTCCTCGGAGGGTTTGGCGATATTGTTGCAGGGCAGCCTCAGAGTACTGGGCACGCGACTGGTGCCATCGGGCAGCTCGGCGATGTCAATGAACACGCCAACGAGACTCTCGAAATTAGGTCCCCAATTGAGCAAGTAGTCCCAGCTGAGCGCAGTATTGGGTGACGACTCGTTCGGTCGGTACAAGCCACCCATGTGCGTGGACATGTCGTCGTCCGATGCGACGAGGGTGCTCAGGGAACCTCGAAACGAGCTGTCGAAGCCGTCGTAGTTGATGTTGGGTGGCAAGGGTGGTTTGCTCGACTGGGGACTCTCACCGCTACGGGTTACCACCTCACCCTCGGGTTTACTGTAGATGTGGTCGTCCGAGCGTTTGTCGCCCACCAGCGAGTTGTTGTCGTACTCGATCTCGGAGCAGGTGAAGCTGTCGTTACCGCTCTCGTCGGTGGTCGAGGAGTTTCTTCGCTTGAGTCGCTCAGCTGGTGGCCTGTGAAGATGAGCGAGTGGTCCAGGGCCCCGAGCTTCGCTGGATGAGCTGACGGCATCGAGGGTAGAGACGAGACTGGAAGTGCGCGGTCGGGAGTTTAGCCGCTCGATCTCCTCGGCGGTGAGGCCCATGGGTCCGGATGACACGCCGTTGCCGGCGGCCTCAGCTGCCGATTGCTGGACCTTGCGACTGGCCGTGGAGCCGGAAAGCTGACTCATGATAGGCGAGTTGAGGCTGCGCTCGCTGTTGGAGTTCATGGCGTCCTTGCCGACACCACCCGAGGATGAGGTCGTGGCCAGGAGGGCGCTTTGCAGGGGCTTACCGCTAATGTCATGGAGCGTGAGGATACGCGGCTGCTGGGCCGAGAGCTCGCTGCTGGGCGAGAGCCTGGCGAGCGGTGTGCTCTGCAGAAGCTTCGGTGCGGATCCTTGGGGCTGGCCAACCGAGGGCGGAGGCATAGCCCGGGCGGGGAAACCGGCGCCGTGCCGGTGTTGCTGGTTGGCGTGCTTGTGGTGATTACCGTAGCCTGCGATGGGTGGTGGAGTGGCCTTGTACTTGCGCATACCGTCCCGGTAGCCCTTGTAGTGGTAAACGATGTCGATGTCGCTGGGCGCGATGGAGCTGGCGTTCTCGAGGTCGTAATGCTCCGGCATGTCAGGCTCCTGGTTGTGTTCGTGCGAGTGATTGGGTGGAGGCAGCGGAGGATGCTCGTCCCGGATGGGCGGTGACTTACTGATCTCGCGCTCGATTATGTCGGGCCTCTGGGGCCGCTGGTGCTCGTTGGCGGCGGCTGCTGCGGCAACGGAACTGCTGTTCATCTCGCGTTCCTTGTACTTCTTGGAGATGAGCTCGGGACCAAGGTGGCCCATGTTGCGCAGGTCCGAGCCGTCGGAGATGTAGGTGTTCTCGTGACGAGACATGAGGTTATCGGATTGGGGACCGCCAACCAGGCTGTTACCGGTGATGATGGCGTTGGTGTTTTTGTTGACAACGGTGCTGGCTGACTTCTCCTTGTTCTGCCGGCGCAGCCGGAAGATGACGAAACTGGCGAGGATTGCTACCAAGAGAATGATGAAGAAGACTATGACGAGGGTGATGCCGACGCTGAGGGGATCGGCCGCCGTGGCTGCGGTGATGCCGATGGGACCGCGACAGCCGAGGTGCACCTTGCCGTAAAAGACGACGTCGCGGAAGATGGAACCTGAGCCGTTGAAAGGCTGGGCCTCACCGTTGATGGTGAAGTTGGCCATACAACCTTCGAAGGCTCTGGGAAGGCCGTCGTGGGCGAGGTACTGATCGCGTCTGACACCACCGATGGTGAGCAGCGTGAGATAAGGGTCGAGGAAGTCGTGGACCCCGGCGGAGTCGAGCTCGTCGCCGGTGAGAGTACCGTCGATGTAGAGCTTGAGACCTCTGGCGTGGGCGTGAAGAGTCAGATTGTGCCAGCGGCCGTCGGCCAGGCTGACCTCGACCGAGCCGCTCATGTTGACGGGCGAGCTGAGCAGAGACGAGTAGCTGATCTGGCCGTTGCGCAGCTCAACCGAGGTGAAGTGCTTGTTGCTGGCGGCGTAGACGAGCACGCCGTCGGGCTTCACCGTGCGGAACATTAAGTGGATGCTCTTGGCTGGGGTCGCATTCGGGATCAGTGGCACGAGATTCTCCTCTGTGTAATGGGACGAGAGGCCTCCGTGCCAGAGAGTCATGCCGCCGTAAAGGTATTCCAACAGCTGCATCCTTCGATGCTTCTCGGAGATCTGAGCAAAGGAAATTAAGTTCAATTAACATTACCGAATTTCAGTAAGAGATAACATAACAATTGAAGAGATGGACCAACGACTCTTACCTTGTATTCGATATAACCACCCTCGCTGAGATTGACCGACTCGAGTGCGCCCTGACAGTTGGGAGCGGTGATCCTACCACACTGACAGGCCGGCTTGTTCCACTTGTCGTAGCAGGTACCGTGTCCGCAGAGATTGTCTCTCTCCCTGGCGGTCGACCGGGAGCAGGGCCCGTTCTCCGACCTGGGACACGTCGGCTTGACTCCACGAGATGACAAGGGACTGGTGAGGTTTAATCCACGACCGTTTATAGAGACAGAGTGCACGCAGCCGACAAAGTCGTCCGAATGCAACTGACCGGGACGCTCGAGTACCGGATCAGAGCTCAGCAGACCGCCGAGAATCAGAGGATTGTTATTGAAGTTCAGTGTTCTGAAAAAGGCGATGAATTTCGTTAGAATGAAAGCTTCTTAATCAATGCATCCGAATTCATTTATATCTGGCAGTCGACTTACCCAATCGGACCGACATCGTCGACGTAGCAGGTGGCATCGCCGGGTCTGCACTCGTCGCACACGTCGCCGTGTTCCTTGCATCTCGAGACGCTCAGAGACACTACTCTTCCGTTCCTGGTCGCGGTTACCTTCCTCCAGCCTCCATCGGCCAGAGACCTCTCGGATTTGATGGTCAAAGAAGTGATGGCACTCCTGGCACCACCACACGAGAACACCAGCCTACCCTCGACTAGCTCGAGAACGACAAAGTCGGAGCGTCCGCCACTCTGAGGCCCGTAGTTGTAGAGCAGCAGAGAGTTTGGTTTGGTGGTGGTGAAGACGATGGTGATGTCGTTGGTGTTGGAATCGAGTGCAGGGAAAGTCATGTAAGAGAGTTCGTCGAAGCCGAATGTCGAGCGCTCGCAGTGCCTGCCGTAACGGCCCTCGGGACAACTGCAACGGTATCTGCAAAAAAGAACCAACGTTATTTTCATTTATTTTCTTTTTATATTAAAAACCGTTGATGTGCCGATAATTACCCAGGTTTCTCTCCCACGCACAGTCCACCGTGCAAGCACGGATTGGGTCTGCAGGAGTCGGTGAGCACCTCGCAGTGGTTGCCTCGGTAGCCCGCGCGACAAAGGCAGAAGAAACTCGAGCCATCGGGACTCTCCTTACAGCTGCCTCCGTTGCGACAAGGACTGCTGGCACAGGCGTCACCACGTTCCAGTTCACAGAGACGACCCTCGCGGTCAGCCGGACAGCTGCAGTGGAAGTCAAAGCCCATGCGACGACACTGACCACCCTGAAAATTTAGATATTCAAGTTATATAACATTCGTTCAAGTAAAGTCAAACCGAAAGATTTAAATAAACTAAGATGGACTTACAGATTGGCAAGGATTGGGAGCACAGGGGTCTTGCTTCTTCTCGCATCGCTCTCCAGTAAATCCGTCGCGACACTTGCAGACCATCTCGTGCACGACCTTCGGCGAAGTTAAAATCAGAGTCGGACTGTCGGTGATCCTCGCGTTCTCGTAAACCACAACCTGGTCGCTGCAGACTCCTCCGTTATCGCAGGCATCGTTCTTACACGGCGAATAACCAATGGTCAGCTGCGAGCCGTCGATGAGACTCTCGATCTGTCTGCGTCTCCTCTGTAGGAAATCCTTGACCTCCTGCCTGCTACGATAGCCCTGCGGCGAGGATATCACCATGTACACCTCGATGTGGTTCTCCTTCTCGTCGACGCTGAATATACTCAGCGTGTCGCCGATCTCCAACTCCTCTTGCAGCAGCTCGAGAAGAGCTCGATAGTACTTGCTCAGAAAATCGGCTGCCTTCAATCGAGATATCTGCATCGTGATGCTGTTCTCAACCGTGGCATTGGAAAAAGTGGCGAACTCGACAGTGACCTTGGACACGACGTCCGGATGCCGACCATCGTTGCCAGACACGCTGAGAGAGTAACCGATACCTGTCGACCAGAAGAGGATTAATTACATGCATATTGTCCGAACGCCGGTGTATATACTTATAACGAGCGGGAATAAATCATTTATTTTTCGCATCGGAAATTTCGGTGTGAAAAACGAATTTGAATTTCCGAAGCGCGAATTAAGTGGACGAATTATGCAAACCTGCGCATAAAACACGAAAATCGCCGACAAAAAACGACGAGCCAACGCGTCGCCTCGAGGAACAACTATGATAAATCAAGGGCAGCAGACTCCCCCCCTTTCGATACGAGACACGCGCACGCGAATGAATAATTAATAGGAGCAATCTCTTTCTCCGGCAATTTTCGGCATGTTATTTACGATCGTTGCACTACCAACCTGGCGTGATCCTGGCGGCATGCAAATCGCAAGCGGCAGGGATGCCGAGGACACCGCTAGCCGAGCCTGCCTGGATAATCCTGCAGCTGTAGTCGCCACTGGTGTCAGGGTCGTTGGGATGGACGTCGGCAATCTTGCCCAGCGGCGTTTGCCCGTTGAACGAGTTCACCATCACGTGGACCGAGCGCGAACTCGATGGGCTGTCGTTCTGGTCGAGCACGTAGACCGTGATCGCGTGCTCACTGGACTGACGTGGTGTGCCTGAGTCCTCTACCTCGACCTGTAATGTTTTTTGTTTTCGTTTTAGTTAAAAAAGGGTTGACGTGACAATGACGGGAGTGAGGTATCATTTTCTAATATCGTTATAATGCTAGGGTTTAAAAAAATTAGTGTGTCGACTCCCTCGATGAAGAGCACGAGACTTACCAAAAGATCGAGTTGAGGCGCGATTTCTCTGTCCAAGCTCCTGGTGGTCTTGAGTATTCCCGAGTGTTTCTCCAAGCTGACGAGATCCATCTGCTTGCCGCCGATCAGTCTGTAGGAGAACGGCGCTCCGTTGGGCGGTAGATCTGGATCGGTAGCGCTGAGGGTCATGATACTAGTACCAGCAGGTTCGTTTTCGCTGACGTAACCGATCACGTCGGTGGAATCGAATACGGGTCCGTTGTCGTTGACATCCAGCAGCTCGATCTTCACAGTGGCGCTTCCGGTCTGGGGTGGACTGCCGGTATCGATCGCCCCAATGATCAGTTCATAGCTGGACATGGTTTCCCTGTCGAGGAGTTTGGCGGTCTCGATATCACCGGACTGAGGGTCGACCTTGAAGGTCTGGCCCATGTTGCCGCCGATTATCGAGTACGAGAACTGGTTGTTCTGCGGGCGTACGTCCTTGTCGATTGCGCGGACCGTCACGATACGTGAGCCCACGCTCTCGCCCTCCGAGACGCTAGCTTCGTAGAGTGTCTGCAGGAACTCGGGTGGATCGTTGCCGTCCTGGATAGAGATGATGACTTGAGCCTCGTCGGTGTCGTTGCCACGGATGCCGCCCGTGTTTTTCGCCATTACTGTTAGAATAGCGCGGTTTTGCGTTTCTCGATCCAGCCTAGAGAATGACCGATCGTACGTTATAGACGTTTAGTTTGTAAAATTAAAATTTGCTCTGAGAGTCTAGATAAAAGTGGACTTACCTCCTGGACACACTGATGATTCCGGTCTCGGGTCCAATGGAGAATCCTCGATCATTCGAGGAGCCGACGAAGAGGTAGAACACCTTTCCGTCGACGCCCGCGTCCTGATCGGTAGCTTGTACCAGTCCCACGGATGTTCCAACCTCTGCGCTCTCGGAGACGTCCATATGGAAGACCGGTTGAATGAACTTGGGATAGAACTCGTTAACTCCCGTGATGTGTACGAGGACAGTAGTGAAGCCAAGCATAGGAGGATTCGTGTCGGGATTAGCGGCAACGATGTCCAGGGTGTACTCGTTGGCCTCCTCGTAGTCGAAGCTGATCTTCGACTTGATGATACCGGTGTTTTGCTCGATCTGGAAGTGCTCCTTACCGGTTCCACCCAGAATCCTGTACTGAATGACGGCGTACTTGGGAGAATCGACGTCCTTGGCGACGACCTTGAAGACAAAGTGTTGAGCAGGTGAGTTCTCGGGTAGATAAGCCTCGTACAGACTCTGGTTGAACGTCGGCGGGTTGTCGTTGATGTCGGACACGTTTACGGTGAGCGTGGCGATGGCATGTTTCGATTCGAAGCCGAGATCCCTCGCGGTTATGTTGAGTCTGTACTCCTGAATGGTGTCGTAGTCCAGAGCTTCGAGGATTGTCACTGCTCCGGTGATCGGGTGGATAGAGAACTCGTGTCGCTCGTTACCGGCAGAGATCTCGTACCTGACCATACCGTTTGGCCCGTCGTCCGAGTCCACGGCGTTGACGGTCAGGATCGTGGTGTTCACGGGCTCGTTCTCCGGCACTCTCACCTGGTAACTGACGGCGGCGAAGGTCGGCGCGTGACGGTTCTCTCCGGTGATGACCAGAGTAGCCCAGACCTCGTCGCTCTGCGGAGGCACGCCCTTGTCGGTCGCTCGGATCTTGAGCGAGAACGCACTGCCGGTACGGAACTCGGCTAGGCTCTTCTTGACGTATAGCCAGCCAGACTTGGGCTCGACGTAGAAGTAATCGCTGCCGTTACCGGCAGCCACGGAGTACTCGATCTCCGCATTCACGCCAAAGTCCTCGTCGTCCGAGGCATGTACCTGGGCGATCTTCTTGTTGCTGGGGTAACCCTCGGGTACCGGGTACAAATAGGCGCGTTGTTCAAACCTGGGCGCGTGGTTGTTGGCATCGACGATGCTCACATAGACCAGCGTCTTCGAGGACAGCGGTGGTTTGCCGTTATCCGTCGCCACGACGTACAGCGAGTAAACGTTCTCGGGCGAGGTCGGTCTCTTGGTGTGCTTGTAACGCAGAGTTCTCTTGCTGAATATGTCTCCCGTGGCGGGATCGACGGTGAACAGATCGGATGGTTGCAGCAGACTGTAGGAGATGACGGAGTTCGGACCCTGCTTGTCGCGATCGGTAGCGACGACCTGACCCACGTGCGCCATCCTACCCTGCAGCTCCGGGAAGTGGAAGTGGTAGGTCTCCTCCTCGAATTCTGGAGGATTGTCGTTCTGATCCTGGATGGTGATGGTCAGTGGTGTCTCCGCGCCCCAGGCGCCGTCTACCACCGTCACCTTGAGCAGGTACTCGTCCTGGACTTCGCGGTCTAGGTGACCGGCAACAGTGACGTTGCCACTGAGAGGGTCGATGGCGAACTTGTTGCTGGGGTTACCGGTGAAGCTGTAGCTGACGTTGGCGTTGGCACCGATGTCCTGGTCACTGCTCGTGATGCGGATGACGAACGCGCCGATCTCCGAGTTCTCGGTGACGTTGACGCTGAACAACCGTGTGAAGCGCGGCGGGTTGTCGTTCTTGTCCAGAACCGTGACCAGGACCGTCGCGGTGCCTGTCAGCTGCGGCGTGCCCCGATCACGAGCTTCCACTGTCAGCTCGTAGGAAGATATCTGAAAGAAGTAAATCAGGTTACAAAATGCACGTCGCATCACACAAAATAATACAACACGACGCCTCACCTCTTCTCGATCCAATTTAGCATTGGTACTGATCTCTCCACTGTCCTCATCGATGACGAATGTCTCGTCAAAGTCGTTCATCAGGTGAAAAGTGACCTCCCCGTTGCTACCGGAGTCAGCATCCTTCGCAGAAATCTTAGTGACAAACATCGGAGGATACTCCTCCTCGGGAACGGAAGCGTTGTACACGGCCGAATCCATAACCGGCGCGTTATCGTTGGCATCGGTCACGTTGACTAGAAGCTGAATGACGCTGCGAAGTGATGGCTCACCGGAATCGCGAACCTCGACCCAGGCCTCGTAATGCGGCGCCGTCTCGTAGTCGAATCCGGATGCAATGACGACCTGAAGCATCACACCCGTTATTAGATTTCTCATTTCAATGACACACACACTCAATTTTGTAAATATAGAGCCTCACCTCTCCGGTATGCGGTTCGATCCTCAGCGCCTCTCCGACGTTACCCCCAGCCATTCCAAAAACCAGGTCACTAGCCGGTCCCTCTTTCGGGGTGGTAGCACTCAGGGTCGTAATAACCCTACCCTCAGGCACATCCTCTATGAGAGTAAACCTCGTAGCGGTGGTAGGTCTGAAACTGGGAAACAGCTGGCGTTCCCAGAGGTGGACGACCAGGTCGGCCGAAACTGATCGGGGTTCAACGCCAGAGTCCGAGGCTTCGATCTGCAGCTGGTACATACTCCGGCCTCCACTGGAGAGCTTCTCCTGGGCTCGAATCACACCACTGTGTGGATCGACCGCGAACCGATGCGAGTCTTTACCATGAAGTCGGTAGACGATCCGCGAGTTCTCTCCGTCGTCGTCGTCCGTTGCCTTTGCTCCGAAGACGAAGTCACCTGAATATGCATTACACAATAAGTATAAAGTAACTATTATAATCACAAAGAAGAAACAACAACACATACCTTTTCCGGTAGAGTCAGGAACGTAAGCCGTGTATCTCGGACTAGCAAACCTTGGCGCATTGTCGTTGAGATCAGTGACGGTAATGGTAAGATTGACAGCAGCAGCCTTAGGTTCCGTAGGACTTGAATCCTGAGCAACTAATGTCAGATGATAGACAGCAGTTTGTTCACGGTCCAGTCTCTCAAGAGTAACGATCTCACCGGTGCTCGAATTCACGTGGAACCTCTCGGCCTTGTCACCCAGTAGACTGTATCTGTTGAAGGAATTATTAAAGCTCAGTCATCATGTGACATTGTCACATATACGTGTTTACGCAACATTTGCATAATCCATAATATCCCCACGAATCGATTTATATACCCTACTCTCTCTCTCTCTCTTTTACGAGAGATGCGACGATAATAATCCCCCAAAAATTCCGGAGATCGAATTCCGCGACGTTAAGCCTCTGCGAGAAAAAAAAATATATATAGAGAGAAAAGATCGTCTTACCGGATTCTGGCGTTGAGTCCTTCATCCTTGTCGTTGGCCAGAGGATTAGCGACCCAGGCACCGGCTGGAAGATTCTCTGTGACCGAAGCTCGGTACTCTTGACGGTTGAACTCTGGACTGTGGTCGTTTACGTCCAGCACGACGACGCGTACGATTCCTGAGCCGGTTAACGGTGGTGAACCTGTTGACAGAATTTGTTTTTTTTTTATCATCGTTAGCTTTATAGTCAAGCTTGTGTGTGTGTAATTAGTGGATAAAGGTGGTATAACGACCGCGACGTTAAAGTCTTTATACACATAGTTGCCTTTTTCTGAACGACACGCGTACAGTGTGTATCTATTTTTAGGACTTGACGGCGACGTGTTGTATACGGCTCCCGTGTATTTTTCCTATAACGTTGGCTAAATTAATTCTTAATTAGAATTACTTTTCTTCTCAATAAAATTCAACAAACAAAAAAAAATACACGTTCCAAAAATAGCATCCCCTCGCATACCTATGCCAGCAACAAAAGTCGCAATACCTCTCTCCGGTTGAAAAGAAAAGGCGTTTTTCCCTCGCACTCATTCCGGGGCAATCAATCAACATCGCGTCGCGCTCGCGCCGCCGCCGAAGGCATCGGAATCAGCATTCCGCGAATTGAAATATGCAAACTGGCGGGGGTCAGAAAAGAGCGCTCGTAATCGTCCAAGAGAGAGAGAGAGAGAGACGAGTATATGGTATAGGTAGACTCTCGACCTTGTGCTGTCAGGCTCGCGTCGCCATTGTCCGATGTGTCCGAGAGAGAGAGAACTGGCGGGTTTAAAAGTTATCTGCCTTCCTCTCTCTCTCTCTGCCCTTTATCCGTCTTCTTCTTCTTCCTTCGCTTTCTATTTGTCTCTCTCTCTTTCTCTGTGTCTCTTATATTATACTAGTCTATACTGCTGATACCTCTTCGATATTTTCTCTCGTATACGGATCGGTGTTTTCGCGCGCTTAATGTTTCCTCTTCCTTCTCTCTCTCTTAACTTCTTTTTTTCTATTCGCCGCATAGTAATAGTAGTATACTTTATTAGATCGTATCGAGAGCGAGGATATCGAGCGTTAATTCATTCATATTATTACATCGAGCTTCCTCTATACCATCGTGTCCTTCTCGTCCATATTTAATATTTCCCTTGAGGCTATATCTAAGGAAGAGTCTTTGTCGTTTTCTTTACAACCGCGTGCGGTTTATACGACTTTTCATATTTCCTCGTCTTTACTCTCGCGCTTGCGCGCGCCGTTTACGAGCATTTCCATATCCCTTTGTACGGCCCGATGGAAAAAGTATGCATAGTTTCGATCTCTCTCTCTCTCTCTCTCTGCTGCTTGTATGCGTTTATAGCGCGTAGTTTTCGAAAGTATTTGTTTAGATGCAGCTCCGTTAGAGTTAGACATAATATTCTCGTAATTTTGTTTCGAGAAAAAAACGGTTGGTATTATATACCGTTTTTAAAACTGTTTTCGTGTATTATATAGTAGCTCAACGACAATGTTCGTAAAAAAATCTACTTCTAGAGCCGATCCCTCGAGCTATATCTTTTCAGAGCCTCATGCTGCAGAGGTATTTATTTCTTTCTCTCTCTCTCTCTCTCTCTATTCCCCTCTTTCTCTCTCACATATATATACGTATAGACATGGGAGACTCTCTCGCGCGCGAAGGATACAAATTGAAAGGAGAGGCTCTTTTGGAATTGATTATATCCGACGCGCTGTGTCATTCGCGACGATTTTTCCTCGCTGTAGGTATATATAGTATGTGTATATGTGTCCCTGTCTCTGTCTCTCCATTATTATCATCATTTGTTAATAGACTTCCTCAATTATATATAACACGAGACTCGCTCCGATTTAAAACTATTAAAATCCCTTTATATATTATACATGAAAATTCCTCCGAATATACATACACACATACACACATCGCCGATGCCGCGGATAATCGTATATTAAGCTCGTCGCGTCGATTATGATAATCGCGCTTGTGGCTTGTAATTCTCGGCTGCGATATGTGTCCTCGAGGCGATGGTCGTGGCCACTTATTAGCGAAAAAAATCCGGATCAGTCTTATCCGAGAGAGAGAGAGAGAGAGAGTGTATAGGTCTCCTCGCCGGTGGCGAATTTGAATATCGTGCTTTAAATTGGAGCGCGCTTGGCTCTCTCGATTTTTATCGAGAACATTTCTTCTTCTTCTTCTTCTTTTTTAAAGAGCTTAGAGCGTTTAAAAAAAAAGAAATAACGCGCATTAATCACTCTATACACACTTGTATTATAATTGCGCGGGTACAGACACAGAGAGAGAGAGAGAGAGAGAGAGAGATCGTCTTTGAAGTTCGATTGCATAATCCGTGGTGGAAAGGAAAAAAAAAGCTTCTCGGAACCAGAATCTCGGCGATAAATCGCTGGGATTTATATACTTGTGTGTGTGTGTGTGTGTGTGTCGCGCGGTAGCCATTAATAACTCGGGCTAACAATATCAATATAAGCAAACGCGCATACGATCAAAACGTTTTCTCGCACGGAAATCCCGGCAACGTCTCAACTATATACGCACCGTATAATGTGCAGACACGCGTTTGATACTATATATATATTCGAAAACCGAGAGATGCCGAGTGAGTTGTATACACATACAGAGAGAAAGAATTAATTTCGAGTGCGCGATAAATCTGGCGTTCCCAGAGCACGACTATATATACAGTGTCCCTCGCATTAATAACAACAATAACGATATTAATAAGAAGTAGCAGCAGGAGCTTTGAAAAGCGTGCGGAGAAGAGATTTGTCGCATCTCACGAGTATATGGCCCATTAGAAGGTCCTGTGCTCAGGGTCCACTTTGTCTCTCCCAAGAATATTCAGACACACACACACATACTTACACAGTCCTTTTCATCCCACGTCTCACACACACATACATATAGCAGTTTCTTCTTTTTGCGGACTCGTTTTTTGCTTTACGGATCGCGACGATTACGCGAAAAGCATCGCCCAGCAGCAGCAGCAAGTCTCTCGCTTTAAGTGCGCGAGATTTATGATTTGCGCAAACGTGAATTGCGTTAATAATGAAATGGTTAAAGCGTGCACACGAGAGAGAGAGAGAGAGTCGTGTGTATAGGCGTCTCACGTTATATTGTGTATGGGAGAGAGAGACGGGATTATTGAGCGGCTGAGGGATGGCTTTGCTTTCGTTGCTTCTTTTATAGTATACACACGCACACACACACACACACACACGTATAGGTATATATAGAAAGAGCCTTTGGCTGAAGCCGCTGATGGTGGAATTGACTTTTTGGCGCGGCTGCAGCGCAGCGGCGTTGGTAATTAAGCGTTTAATTACGGATTTTCGGTGACGGTGTATTATAAAATTCGATTTTTACGCCGATCGTCGCATGAATATTCAGAAAATTCTGAAAAAATAATAGTCGCCCCTCGCTGCACAAAGACACACACACACATACACGCACAGGGTGAAAGAGAGGCGCCAAAAATTAAGGGGACCAAAGAGGCAGCAGCAGCAGCAGCACACGCATGATCGAAGGGCTTCCTCTCCTCTCTCTCTCTACAAAATACCGAGGCGAGCCTTGGTCATAAAGTATGGGCGAGGCATAAAGTATGAGACACGGGACAGCCGTCCCTGTATAGGTATATATATACACTATACACAGGACGAAGGAGAGAGGAAGAAGGAGCGGCTGATGCAAGTGTGAGAGAGGGAATACGCGAAGATCGGAGATAGAAAGGAGATGGAGATACTCTCACACACACACACACATGAGCTGCGCTGCGCCGGATAAATGTGGAATAGCAGACCAGCGAAAGAGATGGAGGCTTATATAAGCTGGGTAGAGAAATAAGGCTCCCTCGAGTGACTTGCACGTGAGCTGCTGCTCCTGCAAGAGGGAGAGAGAGAGAAAAAGGAGGAGAACACGCGGAGGATTATCTGTGCATCAAACCTCGCGGCGGCGGCGGCGGCGGCGGCGACCGATACGTACTGTGTTCTCGTATTATTCTTCGAGGAATTCCGTTGCCCGAGGATTACCCCGATTGATTGCGGCAATATTGTATATACCTGTATATGCTGCCAATCAAGAACTCATTGTGCGTTTCGTGAAATTCGGCAAGATTATTATTCAAATGCGGTCCTGATTTGCATGTTTATATATACTATTGGAGAAGCGTCAGCTAGAACGTTACGCAGCGAAATTTTAAAATGTCGCGGCGCCGATTTTATCGCAGTCGCATATCCTTTCATGTACAAGCGAACCTGTTGTATTATTATTATTATACATATAGTTTCAAAAGAATCGAGAGCTACCAGTATAATAAAGGATAAAGAGTATACAGTGTATATAACGATTCGTATCGCGACGAATAATTTTTTTTTTCCGTCGATCAGTCGTGTAAGTATATACAAGAGTCACGTGTGTATACTGCACGAGTTCTTTCTGATGTCTAGACGTTCGAGCAAGCAATTAGGTATAGCGAGGAAACGGAGGATTCGTAAAGTTCCTCCCAGTCATCGCGAGTAATTAGCGGAACCCCGTGGTATATACATATAACGGGTATCTATATGTACTATACACACGAGTTCAGATGTCACTCGGTCTTCGACCTGCACCTGAACTTTTATACATGTATACGTATATATGGTTATTACCCTGGTCTCAACGTTGATCATCTTCACGGGAGGATTCGTGTAAGGGACAACGTGTTCAATTTGAAGTTCGACATCAACGAAGCGACCTGCGCGCACGAGTGTGTGGTATACACTTTGTGAGGGAGAAAAGATTTACGAGCTGTGGGACCTCGAGAGACGAACAAGAGCTTGTATGAGAGGAGACACATATACGCATTGGTATATTGGTGGGAGGATTCTCGGAGTCGATATATGCGAGTTGAAGGATTGCGTTATTTGAAGTGTGAAGTATTTACTGCTGGTAGACACGCGTGTATACTTCGTTTCTCTGTTTTTTTTCTTCTTTTTTTTATGGGAATCATCCTAAATATACATTTCTAAATCCGTTCCGTTGACAGACTATAATACTCTCAGGTACTCGATGATCAAGCGAATGAAGAGCATCAAGGCGGAGAGTAGCTGCCGACGACCATCATGATGGGAGGTTTCAGAAACAGGTCGGTATAGTCTGGTGTAACTCGTTACCTCGTAATCGTCGATAAATTATTCATCGAATTAGGCTTGCTCGAGAGAGAAACAAAGTTGCTTTCTACCAGATTCCTACCAGTCTGCGCCCCCTGCAAGCTCGACTTTGCGAACGATCGATCGTCTGGGCTCGATAAGAGGATTCAACAGAAGAAAAAAAAAAGTAGACCGAAACGACCTAGTGAAGCTGACTTCTACCGTTCGAAGCACGACGGAAGTGTCCCAGCAGCGTGAAACGCGTTAATTGACTAGCAGGCAATGAGGTTACTGCGATTTTTCACGTCCATAAAAGAAAGGTATTCAAAATATTCCTGAAAAAAAAAGAAATCCGATTAACCCAGCGCACAATACACCGTAGATTTAGAAAGCGACCGTACAAAGCTCTCGTGAAAAACACCGCTCTCCTATACACATTCCCGTGGTGGTGGTGGTGGTGGAGGCGAAATAAATCGCGCGATCGATTGACAAAAAGCGAGAAAGAGAGTGCTGGAAGCAAAAGAAAATCGCTTTGAAGCCTCTCCTGGCTGTATATGCGGACAAAAGGCTAACGAGACGTGGCTTACTCCTCCGCGCCTTTTCTTATCGGCGCTTCTTATCTCGCTTTATTGAGGCTGTAAAGGAGAGCGAGCGGCTCTTGATCGCTTGTCGCTTGTCAGTTGTCGGGCTGCGTCAACCTTCTTTCGGTGCGCTGCAGTGACGAAATAGCGAATCACGCCGCGCGCGCGCGAGAGCAGAATACTATGCCTCCAGTGGCATGCAAATATTTGTGTGTATTATATACGAGGGGCTTGCTCGTGATTTATTGCCGCTTATTGTTTGTTTGATTTAGAGAATATCTCTCTGTGCTGGCTGTATTATACATATGATTAAAAAAAAGTCTCTTACCTGTGTCCATAGCGACGAGAGTGAGAACGTATTCGGAGACGAGTTCCCGGTCGAGAGGCCTCAGTAGGAAGATGTCACCGGTGCTGGCGTTTATCCGAAACAAGTCGGTGTCACCCTCCTTGAGGAAGTAGCGGACCTGATCGTTGTAGGGCGGCGTGTCCGCGTCGTACGCCTTCACCTGTTTGTCACACACGATGTTCTTTTTTATTCTCCCGTGTTAAACACGGCCAGCAGCAGCAGCTCGCATTATAATACGAAAACGTCTTCTTTATATATTATAAATAAAGACCGCAGCCATATATCAGGCGTCACTCGTTAATTCAATCTCAAATAATAATCCGACACAAACCTGCATGACGAAGCCTCCGCCCGGTGGCAGCATGTTCTCCATGACGTGAGCGAGGTACGACGAGTCGAGGAAAACCGGTGCATTGTCGTTGATGTCGAGCAAGTTGATGACGACCTCTGCAGCATCGACAAGAGCTTCACCGCCTAGTTCTGGCGCACAATCCTCAGCTTGCACCTGTAGCCTGTAGCGGGCCTTGCGCTCAAAGTTCAGGTTCTTGGCGACCCTGATCACACCGCCGTCCTCCGAGATGGTGAAGTCGCGATTGTCGTCGCCCGCCGCGATGCTGTAGCGCACCCGGCCGTTCGCACCCTCGTCCCTGTCCAGCGCCGACACCTATTAACAGCCGAGAGAAAGAAGAAGAAGAAGAAGCGTGAGTATACGTGTGTGTGTGTGTGTGAGAGGACATCGAGATGTAGGTAGTAGCTCTCTTAAGCAGCAGTTCTCGTTTGCTTTGTTTTTTCGCGCGAAGGGATATGGGTGTTGCTAGCCGGTGGGTTTACGCGATTGTACGATTGTTACACGAGGGGGATGAGCAGCAGCAGCAGCAGTAAGTTCGTTTTTTTTTCCTCGACTTGCCAGCGAGGAGCTGGTTATCGCGCGAGCTTATTCTCGCGCAGTCTCTCTGGGAATGCCAGAGATTTCATTTTATTCGGTGATTTATCGAGTCCAGCCAGAGGATGGGAATTTTTGCGAGTTATGTGTGCGCAGACTCTCCGATCTGATTGAATTATTAAGTGGGGGAGTATAGAGTGGGATTTTCTCAAACATCTCGTACCTGCAGCACGCTAGCACCGATGCTCGCGTTCTCGGCAACGCTTGCGCTGTACTGTCTTGGATCGAAGATCGGCGAATTGTCGTTCTCGTCGAGGACCAACAGCTGAACTGTTTGTACTGTAGACTTGGCTGGTTCGCCTCTGTCCTTAGCGGTGAGCCTCAGAGTGTAGTTGGCGCGTTGCTCGCGATCCAGAGGACCGGCTACCCGGAGAACACCGTCGACTGCACCAAGGGAGAAAGGAACCGAGCCGTGTTCTGACTCGAGACCGTACTCCACGTAGCCGTTGCGACCCTCGTCCTTGTCCACAGCTTTGACAGCCATGACCACAGAGTTGATGGCTGCATTTTCCAAAATTGATGTCTGGTTACTGCTGACGAACTCTGGCGACTGGTCGTTCACGTCCAGGAGGCTTATGGTGACCTGTGGTGGTTAAAGAAAGGTGTGAGATTTTTTTTTAGTAGACGAGAGAATGTATAGTACTAATAAGCCTATTGCACAAATTTCAACAGTTAATAGTATAACAACGAATGATACGAATTACAGCGTATTCAATCTCAGCCAACGGTTACGTGCACACTCTACTGTGCTAAAAAAAAAACTAGCGCTAATAACCGCTAATTTCACTCGCCGTCTAATGCCGCGTATAAGAAGAAATGACTTTATATTCAACGGCGAGTATTTTTTCATTCTCACGATTCATAAGCCAGCAATTTTTCCGTCTACGTTACGAGAGAGAGAGAGAGTGTGCTGGAAACAATATAACGGCGATCTAAAAACGAACGCACGCGTATATAAAAACGTCGGCGCGCACAGGCCAAACTCTCTCGACAATAAAATAATCCGTGCAATTATATACACGTGCTTTTCTACGGGATATTTTTGCTTCGTGTCGTATAATGCAGTAATTTGCCGTTATATGCGTGCCTGGCTCTACGGCTATATACAATCCTTTGTAATGACGAGTATCAAATCGCTGCAGTTGTATAATACTTTTTGTCATACTGCGGCGAATGACGATTATACTTATCGTTTCTTCGAATGTTTGCTCGCGTCTGTAAATCAATTTTTACAGCAATATGTATAGTTATACGAGTAGACAATTACGTTTTATTTCAAAAGCATTATTATGAAATTTGTATAAAAATCATTTTACCCACGCGACTTATGTTCTCAGTGACAGAGTTGCTGGAAACGTTTCTAGTCTCTCTCTCTTTCTCGCAGCGAGAGAGACTAGTATATCGAGGAGAAATGCAGAATTCATTATTTATGTGCGAACGAAAACCGGTTTACATACATCTCGGCTTTTCGAATATTTCAGAATCGATCTCGCGCGCGTTTATTAAGATGCTCTCGCGACTATGGAAACGATTTGCGGAAATCGACTCCATTATATTCGGCTTTATTTTTTCCAATATAAGCTCCGAACTAATTAGGATAGCTCTTGCATCACGTCGTCAATTATCGACTCTAATGTTTTAATCCGCTAGATAAAATCAGACGTTATCGAGTCCAAACTTTATTAACAAACTATATATACCAGGATATTGACGCGTGTATATCGCAAAACTTTCTCTCCTGCGCCATAATGGTGTCTTTATGAAATACAATTAAACCGCAGTGATTTGTGCTAATCGTATAAAGCCTCGTCAAATGAGAAAATATCTAGTCTCGTTAACATAAAATTCCAGAAACCTGAATAGTAGCTGTGAGTGGAATAGCCGGTGGTCTAGGACTATCGGCAGCCTCGAGTACCAGATTGTAAACGCTCTTGTTCTCCCTGTCGAGTAACCTCCTTGTATATAGTGTCCCGTTATTAGCGATACCAAAGTCTTCAGCCTCATCACCACTCAGGATGGAGTAAACGACGTGTCCATTATCACCAGAATCAAGATCGGTTGCACTGGCCGAAAGGACAACGCTACCGACCGTCGCGTTCTCCATAAGCTCAGCCGATCGTGGTCCAGCTTCGAAAATCGGCGCGTTGTCGTTGAGGTCCACTACGTTGCAGTAGACCGTCACTGTCGAGGATAACGCTGGTAGACCACCGTCCGTTGCTTGGACCACCAGGATGTAGTGCTGTACCTGAAATTGTAATTTTTATTATTGCGATATCTTAATTTTCTCGTAATATAAGGAACTGCGAGAGGGACGTAATTTAATAGAGAGAAGAGATAATATTCGCTTTATATCTACGATGATTTATCTTCCATTCTCCGGTATTCCCACAATATAATCCGCGAGTCATTATACATACTCGCCGCGGGAAAAATGTTAATCCCTGATGCATATACGAGCTAAAATCGAAAGTATAATACAAACATAAATATATTCTCTCTGTCTCGCGAGCAAAGTCGATTACAGACTCGAAACTTTTACACCTTGTGATGATCTTTCCGATAATTAAAGCTCACCAAACTCCAGAAACGCGTAAACCCCTTTTGCGTATAATATACAATACATAACTGTATATATATACACACGCGCGTCTTTGGGGGAAGGAGAAAAAATGATGATAGCCGAGCGTCGAACTCTTTCATTCTTTCTCGCCACCCTCTCTAATTTACGATTTTGCATAAATTAAAACGACGAGCTGCAATAACGATTGCAGCAGTAGAGAGAAAGAGAGAGCGAGAGAGAGAGTCTATACTTTTTCTCAAACAGTCATCTGTGTGTGCGTATATGCGCAGAGTCTGTATTTAGCGCCGGGCTTTTTTCGAAGCCGAAGCGTGTTATTTATTTCTGCGTTTCGATTCTCTCTCTCTCTCTCTCTCTCTTCTGCAAATTTCGGCCACTGCTAAGTCAACGATCGCCCAGAGCTGATTCTTGTATACTGGGTGTTGTTAAGGTCTCAAGGTGTATTATGTTTTCTCCGCTCGGTTGTTGTAAGGCTAAATTTTACAGTCTACTCTCGGTGCGTTTGACTCTAAAATGCTGCAATTATGTGTTTTAATACGCGTTTTAAAAATTCTTCCTCTACAGCCGCGTGTCCGGCTTGCAAGTTTGTATAACAATAAGAACATTTGTTAAAGTACACATAGTCTTCTTCAATTCGTTACCCTAAAATAATTTCAAAAATATGATGCAAAAAAACAAACGAAAAATTGCTTCGATATAAATGCAGTTTGATTTTCTCGTACACACCCAGTATAATCCATCGAAAGAGAGCCTAGCCCTGCCGAGGAAGAGAGAGAGACGCGTATATATATAATAATCGAGAGCTGCAGCAGCACACGCGGAGTATAGCTCAACCGCCGCCGAAGTTAAGGCATTTAGGCTGATGAGGGGTTCTATAAACGGCTTTCTGCCTTTTAACCCGCCACTCTTTTCTCTCTCCCTCTTCTTTTTTTCAGCCTACAGCTCTCCCTCCGAGAGAAAAGCCCTCGCGATGCCGAGGATTAATTCCAGGCCCTGAGCTGCACCTGTCGATCTGTCCGTCGTTCCACTATATATTACATATACACAGACACACACATACATACAGATATAATTTCTTTGTTTATACCGGGATTTTTGCATGCGAGGCAGCATCAGCGGAAATTCGTCGGATTCGTCAAAGTCGTCGCTTAATTAAACCATAAATCTCTCGGTTGAGAAAAAATTCCCGTCGGCGGAAGCCGAATGAATAATCGGTCCCGCTCGCTTTTTGCGACTGCAGCTTTCGTCCCTCATCGCGCTGACAGTAATACCGAGGGAAAAACGCGCGGTATTTAAAGTATAACCGTCGTCGCGGCGCGGGAAAGAAGTTTGTTAATTAGGGAAGAACAACTGCAATTCTCTCTATCTTTTTTTTTTGTTGTTGTACGCGGGAGGTGCGATGGAAAAGCTTCAAAGGTATATTTACCGCTGAAAAACGTTATTAATTATATATATGGAGGATTTAGACTTGAGGCCATAAGTCATCGTATATATATACCGAAACGTAAATCAATCAAGCTTTCGATCGCTCGCAGTTGGGCGCAGATAATATAAAAACTGCGGCAGGCCATACGTTTTTTTGCGCAGCTTCTCTCAAAATCCACACACAGATGCAGCGACGAATTTCGTGTCTCCCGCTGTGGGCTCTGATGCGGTGGGGATATTTTATATCGGGTATAGCGGATTTTTCGGTTCGTCGATCGCTCCGAAGTTTTCGATGCTCGGCAGCTTTTTTTCGGAGATTATACACGTGTAGCTTCTTGAGCCAACGAGGATTAATTACGGAATGTTATACTTCTTTCGAGCGGCGTCCTCGGTATGTGTGGTTTATCGAGTTTCTTTTTATACTTATATGGTGTCGTGAGGAATAAATTATTGATTATATGCGCGACTTTTATATTTATAATGGTATATGAAAAAAAAATTGTCGTTCTAAATGTGAAAAATCATAATTGCAGACTTTCACGAACTAATAGCGGTATATAGGTATCATACATGTAAAAAGCCCCCGATATGTTTAATCTAGATTCCAGTTGGAATTCCAGAAGCTGCACAAATTAACTTTCTAACGAGTTATTCAACACCTCGCTTATGTGTGTGTGTGTCTATATAAAAATAACTATATATATACCAAAAGTTCTTACCTGTTCGTAATCGAGACTAGCAGTTAGGGTGAAAACACCAGTGCTGGGATTGAGTGAGAAGACGTCGTTAGCCCAGTCTGAGATAAGAGCGTAGCTGATCTGACTATTTGGACCAGCTGCATCGGCGTCGTTGGCTACGACCTGACCAACTCGACTACCTCGTGGAACGTTCTCCAGGACGTCGAAGGAGTAAGCCGTTGCCTGGAACGTCGGCGCGTTGTCGTTGGTGTCGGTGACCTGAAATTTGAAAAGTAGATATTTTTAACGATTAGGTCGTTGCACTTTTGGTGAAGAGAATTTATTATTTTTTTTTCGGTATTTTCTTTGCGGAGTGTGTAATTATCGAAGGGTAAATATTGCTTTACACCTGTATATATATAAAGCAGGGAATTTTATTCCACCGATAAAAAACCGAACGACACGAGAGAGAGAAAAAGAGAGCTTCTCGAAACTCAGTCATAAGCCGAAAGGCGTAAAAGTAAATATCGCATTCGGCTGCAACAATTACGAAATATTCCGCGACCTAACAAGCCTCATCATCGTTAACATTCAATCCTCTCTCTGCTAAATTCCAAAAAGGCTACGTCAATCCCATAAAAGCCTTGGTTCTCTCCCGAAACTCGAGTCTCTTCAAATATCCCCGCGAATTTAAAAGCTTCGACGAAGAAGAAGAGGAGGTAGATGAGAGAAAGATATTCGCAAAAAACTGGAACAACCGCAGATGAAGTGCGGTCGAATCGAAGTTGACTAAATCGAGGAGAGACTTCAGTTACACAGGTATGGGTATGTGTACCCCGTGAAGCTAATAGCCTTTGAAGATCTGATCGTCTTCTTTTTTTATCTCTCTCTCTCTCTCTCTTCCTCTTCTTTTTCGCGGAGAGAGAGACACACACGGTGTCGTTCAGTTTTGGGAAACCGCCGACGAGGTATTTCCTAATAGTTTCGAGCGAAGTTATTAAATGAGCTACAGCCGTCGAAATCCTTGTCAACGCGTGTTTGCAATTTGTATCTTCTTTTTGCCAGCTACTCCTGCAAAAGTATCATCGTCCGCTTTCTTTTTTTGCGGGAAGAAGAGTAGTATCCTCGAAATTTGAAGAATCGACGCTTCTCTCTCTCTCTCTCTCTCTTAACTTATCGGCTTTTAAGGTCCGGTTCGCTCTTTCCACCGAAGTTATTATTATTGACGGCAAAGTAAGAAACGACCGCCGCCGCGAAGTTTTACTTCTCGCGGTGGGACATTAAATTCCCGAGTGGCGTGTTTATCATCGAATTAATTGATGCCATTACACCGCGAGTAAAAAGAGGAAGGAAGAATAAAAAAACAAACCAACCCTACCCCAGCACACACCGGTGTATTAATGAATTCCATTATACCCGAACAAATAAGTTACAGATAGCGTAGTCCTCTCTCTATATACATAATTATGAAGTCATCCGCTTGTGCTTCAATGTATAACGCGGTGCTTCTGGTGTCGTTAACACCTCCGAAAATCCCTGTGTAGGCGTCTCTTCCCACGTTCACTGCACAGCGTAAAGTTATAAAACAGAGAGAGAGAGGAGAGAGACAAAAAATGTGCACAGTCCTTTAAGCGAAAAGGGTTGACGGGTATAGTAGGGATTCCGCGACTGTCGGCGGTAAAAGAGGGGACCGACGAAGGAGAGAAAAGAAAACGAACTATGATCGGACTGGCATTCCAGTAGAGAGGGCTTGACAATGCGCCCAGGAATTTCAGGCATCGCGACGACGTCATATAAGCGCGGCATTTTTTATGTATACATAAGTAGAGACGGTTAAAAATTTTTCGCAAAGTAGATATACACAATGTGACTTCAAAAGAAAAAATGACAATGTTGAGATTCCAATCAGTGAGTGAGTTGATTGAAGAGGCAGAGAGAGAGAGACATTGTTTTCGCCGATGACGGATGGATAGATTTCGAAGACATCGCTATATTATCGGCGCCGCGCGTGGAAAATTGAATATTCACTCGCGGCTGTAACTCATATAACGCGTTACTTTGCGCAATTTCTCCCAAGAGAGAGAGAGAGAGAGCTTACGTCACATTATATCATATTTTAGTGTCTACTCTCCGGCGAGAGATGAGGATCTATCAATCAATCGCGCTAGAGAAATTAATACATAACTTTCACCGTCATCAGCGTGTATAGAATATAAAACCGAAATTCTTATACGTATACTCCTCGAAACTTCAAAACGGTATAAAGAGAGAGAATCCCGTGTGTAGCTTCCTCGTTAAATCACGACGGGGATGACGACGACGACTACCTCCTCCGCTACTAATGAATCATCGCACGCGATATTTCGGATGCTGTGGGGGCTTATATATAGGATATAGCTGCAGCAGCGCGATAGACGCGATAAATCACGACTTTTACGAGCCGACTCAACTATACTCCTTGTTTTTCTCGCTAAAAAATAACGCGGGGACGATTTATGCTTCGCGTGATTATTAAGCCCTTTAGCGGCGTTTAACAGCGTCTCTCTCTATATATATATATATATGTGTGTCCCTGATATGTAAAAAAAATGTGTAAATATTTTGGATATATACTCTCGAAGAGATGATAAAACCCGAGATTTACGGCTAGCAGTAATCGATCGAGCTTAATTATTGTATCGTGTGTGCGAGTAGCTTCTAACGAACGAGAGAGAGAGAGAGAGACGAGCTACCGTAATAAGAAAGCCTTGTTTATTAGCGTTAACACCCGTTGTGTCACCGTAAAACCTCGAGAGCAACTACTATATACTTGAACAAAAAAAAAAAAAAAACTAGAGAGAAACTACACAACACACAGCGCATGCTCTCAAATCATTCGGCGTATTACACATTCGCGCGGCTGCTCTTCCTTATTACCGCCAGGGGGTCCGGTTCTTCTATTAGCGTCTATCTTCTCTCGCGGACAGAAAAGAGGAGCTGCATGCACGCGCGCACGAAAACCGGAGAAACTTTGTAGTGCACGGATACATACAGTATATACTTATAGACCGGCTCCTTCGGGGCAGACAATGTAAGGAGAGAGAGAGATTGGAGATTGGAGAACGAGATCTCTAGAGAGGAGGAAGAGAGAGAGAACGGTATGAGCTGGGAGGAAAATTTGCTGCGACAGTGAAATTTTTCTACGAGTTGATTGGAATGCGCTTGTAAATTTTGAACGACGTTATATATAGTTATATCTTACAATACTTCACACCGATTAATCCAAACTCACCCCCAACTACCGATCGAAAAAAAGAACCCCGGAAGTGTCTATCCTCTCAACCGTTACTATATATAGCTATATAACCCTTCTCGTCCGGCAAAAAAATTCTCAATATCCCAATAACAGTCGTGCGCAACGATGCTCTGCCCTACAAGTCGTCCTCCTCCTCCTCTTCTTCTTCGCTGCTGGCGATCGTCGAGGGGTCAGCTCGTCGGGTCGGGTCTATATAACCCATACCGAGAGACTCTCGTTGCAGAGCTCGCACACTTCCTTAGGGAGAGAAGAAGCAACTCGCTCTCTCTCGATTGTTTAATGCGATTCTCATGCTGCGCCAGCGCTTTTTGATGTGTACGCGATATTCTCCGGCTTTATCATTCTCTTTCTTCTCTTGAAGATTCGTCGCGCTCGTCGTCGTCGTCGTGTCGCGCCTGGGAATCGCCTTTGCTTTTCTTACCCAGAGATTGACGAATTTTCTCTCTCTCTCTCTCTCTTTCGTCAAGCAGCTTTTGTTCGTGGTATATGGTAATGTCTTTATGCGCGAAGACGACGAGGTGAGAGATGCTAAGTACCTTGTCTTATGTGTCTGTGTGTGCTTCTTTGTATTGATGCCTTGTGTAATTCGGTTTTGGGATGTTATTATCTGCGGTTATTCTCAATTTACAAGTTAAATTGGTCGCGCTCGCGTGGTTATTGCCGATAATAAAAGATCGAGAGATGACTTTCTAAATATATATATATATATATATGTATGTTGAGCGCTGAGAGATAAACTCGAAATTATTACACAGATATGCATCATCGGACTCACCAGAATGTTGAGCGTGACATCGGTGTGCTGTAGACCATCGTCGGCTCTGACCCTGAGTACGTAGCTCTCCTTGGCCTCGCGATCGAGAGCCTCCGCGAGTCTCAGCTGACCCGTGGCCGAGTCGAGCTTGAATGGACTGGATAATCTGCAAAACGACCAGTTGATCGGCATTTTATCGATTATGTGCTTATAATTCCTGTGTGTGAGCACGATGTAACCGCAATATTATGCGATATATACATGATGCTCGTGTGTATAAAGTCAATTTTGTATATATATATACACACACGATTGTCGAATGTATCACTGCGGCGGCGTTTCTCCGCGAGAGAAGCCGTCCAATTAAACGTTAATGAACGGGATAATTCGACGTGAATTTATCGCGCGACGTAGTTTATTCATATTATATGTGTATAATATGTATAAGAAAGTTGTAAAACTCGGCGCGAAAGCGAGAATAATACAACGAGCGCGAAAACTGGTTTTTCGAATATTGTAGTTTTTTGAGCATTAATACCGAATTTCGCGAAACAATAATTACCAGTGATTTAATTGATGGTATACGTATACGTACCGCGTGAAAAAGCGCAAGTATGTTTACTTCTATACAGGCCGTCGAGTAAATTAATTTTCTTGCATGATCGTACGCCGTATTATTTTAAATAGCCTGATTGTATGTATATGCACACACATGTTCAACAAGTAAATACACAACAATTATTTAGACACTAACGGGCATTTAAAAGCCGCAATTGCAATATCCCCGATGTATAATAACAATCATTATCCCGCAGAGTCGAAAAAGCCATCGTTACGTCAGGTGCATAATAATTTTTAATTAAATAATAACGCAAAAAAAACAAAAAATTACCTCGTATTCTCGATAGTGTTCTCCTCGTCGTTGAGTGAATTCTTCGGTGGTGTAACGATGCTGTACTTGAGTGTTCCGATGCTGTCGGGGTCGTGTGCCTTGAGGAGAGTGACTATCGTGTTGGGCGGCGCCTCTTCGGAAATCTCGAATTTCCAGGGCCCCGGACCCCAACTTGGAGCCACGTCGTTCTTGTCTAGCACGCTTACTCGCACCTGTAATCGAGAACAGATTTTTTTTATTATCATTGTCATCGCCATCGTCGTCGGATGTTAATATGAATTGTATAGTGAAAAATGTATATTCTAAAAGAGATTCAGTCAAAATTAAGGAGAGAAGTCTTTGCAGTTTGTTTCCTTTAATGTATTGATTTAACCTAGTAATACACAAAACCAAAAAATGTTACTTTTTTGACTATTGAAAAAAACAACGTCGCCCAATGTAGAGCGCCGTTGCTATTTACAATATTTATAACATAGTCTGTCTCCAGACTCCTGGCAGAAGGATGAGCTCGTCACCTTACACCTGTACGATCCCCTCCTCCCACATACATCTTGGGTTCTCTAAACTCGTACATATACTCTGACTAGCTACCTAGCTAGTTATTTTCATATAACCGCATCCTCGTTGATGCTATTGACGTCTTGAAAAGGGAGGATGATACCTCCGAAATGTCGACAATAAAAGAATAAATTTTATTGAATTTGACTCGTTGTATGACTAAATTCATAATCTTATTAATATTTATAACAATTATAACACGTATACATTGCAAATGTCGAGTGCAAAAAGTGTGCAATTCGTTTCTGGTTTATTAGGCAGTTATAACATGAGCGGCCTAAGCAGCAAGCCTAACAAGGCTGTTTTGGCATAGGTGGCACACCGCTATATATACATTTTGCGCGCAAATTGCGATAGGGGAAAGGAAAAAAACACCTATGCGCCACCTACCGCCGCTAGCCAGAGACTATATTATAGAGAGCCGGAAAGTTCAAATGGTGGGGGAAAGTATCTATACACCGTCGACGCTGGAACGCCCGTTCAATTGAACTAATAATTTCTCGTCCATTGGACAGGCCGACAATTACTCGGTGTACAAGTTTCAATCGCTTTCCGTCGGTTCTGACTGATTTTTAGTACATAGTTATAGAACGTAATTTTATATATTAAATCTCGTCGTCAATCATTGAAAAACTCAAATGGGTATTGAAAGTTAATAAAATCGTCGAATAAGTACTCCTGTCTTTCAAAATCTATGCTAACAGAATGATAACAATATTTGCGAATCGTCTGCAGATGTGTCATGTGTGCAAGATAACAAGCTTTCTTACGTATATATTAATATGGAAAAAAGAGCCTTGGTAAAAATTTTCGATTCACATAACGCCAAAAATTTGGGCAACGAGAGAGAGAGAGAGATAAAGCTCTCGAAAGCTTTTATACGTATCCGAAAAAATAATTAGAGTGCAAATCGGGAGTAATAAAATTTTGAGCGCTATCGCTTAGTCGTTATATTCAAAAGAGAAGTCTCTCTCTTTCTCTAATAAAAAAAAATTCACGATATATATATAATACACGCGGACGGTAAATAAAAATTCCGCAGTGAGCGCGAGCGCGCGCCTATAACTAAGTGGCTCCTCCGGATCAGTCGAAAAAACGAAACGGAGCGAGAGAGACTAAAAAAGAAGGGGATAGCGAGTCACGACAAGTTTTGAAATAATTTAGCCGGCTGCAGCAGCACAAAGCGACGCGCCGCTCAATTTATCGCCGATTATTTATAGCATTGTCTCTCTCTCTTATTATCGTCATCTCTCGAAATTTCCATATTTCATGTGCAATATCTCAATGATCCCGCGCTTCCGAAGATACATATGCTGTGTTATATAGAGAAGAGAAAAAAAAGAAGTGTATATATATAGGAGGAGGAGTACACACACACACACACACGAGCGAAAGGAAACAACGAGGCGCAGCTAAATCACCGCGATCGTGTGTAGCCGCGGGAGACATAATACACGTCGTGGCCGATCGTCGAACGAGTATAGAGAGAATATATACACACACACACACGCAAAAGAAGACGAGTGGACGAGCCGCGGAGTAATCGTCGTCGATCTCACCTAAATAATGTGCTTTTAGGCGAACCCCACCTCACCTGTCTCTCTGATCTCCGTGTCTTCATATATATGTGTTTGTTTGCTGTCTATATAGCTACAATACCGATCAAAAGTAAATTAGATACTCCCTCGATATATCGGTAGAAATGGCAACAAAACTAATCCATCCTCTCTTAAAATCGACGACTCCCTTCACTCGAAAAGAAAAAAGAATTTTTTGACATCCTCTGTCCGGTGCAGCGCATTATTCTGCCCATCTCGTCCCTCTCTCGCGCCTATATATAATATCGAAATAAAATAAATACATAGACAGCAGCAGCAGCGCCAGAGGATATACACTACAACGGCGGCGGCGGCGGCGGCGGCGGCGGCCGCCAAGAAACCCGTCTTCTTCCCTGCGCGCGTGTGCATGACCCAGAGAAAACCCCCGCTGGGCTCTCGATCTCTCCTCTCTCTGATCCCCGACCGAGCACTGACGCAGATAGCATCTCTCGCCGCGCGGTCCTCTCGGGGGCCCTTTCGAGAGCTATACACGCGCTTATCCTTATGGGCCGCCTCTGGCTGCTTCTAGCTCTGCTTTTTTTTCTTTCTCTGCTCTCCGAGAGATTCTAGCGATGTGGGGAGAGAGAGAGAGAGAGAGAGAACCTCATGGGCGTAAGGGTTATTATGGGCTGAGGGTCGTTTTTGAGGACAGTTTGGTCTTTGTGGTTATAATACTATATAGAAAAGAAATTGAATGAATGTACGTAGCGATATTTTCTCCATCATCGCTTACAACACACGAGAGAGAGAGGTTTCTCCTCGCATGCGAACTGCAACAATCGTCACACACCGAGAGGACGACGTGGCATTCTTCAGTCTCTCGCGCGGCAATTTCACCCATTATCCACCCGCCGCCCGGAAAAAATCGGCAAATTATACGCCATTATGCGCGCTAACGCGAGTCTATGCGTACGCGCGCATATGTATGTATACGTGACATCTTCCTATACGTTATTTTTCCCTCTCTATACTCGGCGGCGGCGACGGCCTCCCTCATTACTTTCTCTCTCTCTCTTCGAGCTGCTCTTTTATTATCGCAATATATCTCTCCTTTTTGTCTCTCTCTCGTCCCTTCCCGCCACGGGCGCATTTGTCTTGTTATATCATTTTTTATTGTCGTTATTGTTCGCTTCTCTCTCTCTCTCTCGACCCTTTCTCTTTTTGCTCTCTCTCTCATATAGCGCATCCCTCTCTCTCTCTCTCGTCACTGCACACAAATCGAACGCGATCGAAAATTCAACCGGATAAGCCGGATGATTTATATCAATATATATACGCAAGCGGCTCTCGTGTGTATATTATCGAGAGCAACACCAAGTGCGTGTATTATATATAGTATATGTATATGTGTATATAAGCGGAAAGTGAAAGGCGTACCTATACGTATCTTTCGCAAATGGATAGAGTGCAAAAAGAGCTACTAGATATCGAGAGAGGAGAGGGCGGCAGCTGCTGCCGCCTGTAAATATTTTATTGTGCGGACAAATTATTGCCGCCGCCACCGCCGCGAGAATGAGACGACAAAAGGCTGCAGCAGCTTTGTTTTTGTGGTTTGGCTACTATAGATATATACTGGGCTGCTGCAGTGTGTCGAAAGTTGTGTGTATATATAGTTATGGGAATTAGGTGCGATATAACCGGTGTGTGTGTGTGTGTGTGTGTTTGTATGCCGATCGTGACCGGACCTGATTCCGTGCGATTTTTCGGAGGAATTTTCTCTCGACTGCTGCTGTTGCTGCTGAGATAAGGATGTTGCTACTCCAGTTTGACCAGAAATTTCACTGCGCGGATTAGACCGACGGTTAATGAATCTCTGAAATATATCCAAGTGTGCGTGTGTGTCTCGCGATCGTTGATAGATCGGTAATAACGATTAGGAGGCTTTAAACGCTTTCTCGTGTATAATTTTCTATTATAATGAATTTTATACTATAACCGACAAGCTGCAGCAACGTTCACTCTCGTATAGACTGAAAAACAATAACGTAACCCTCAAAGCCCACATACCGATCTCTGAAAGAAAAAAAAAAACAACAACACCTTACCGATCGACGAGAGATCGGTTGCGCGTCTCCGAAGCCCTGCAAGTCCTCGTGGTTCTGCACTTTCTCTCTCTTTTGCAAGCGGGCTCCTGCTTTGATACGACGATACTTTGTCATATAAGAGACACACACACACACACACACACACATATAGCCGCGGTTATATTTTATTTCTGACTTTATTGTCGTTGCAGCGGCGGAGAGGGGTAGGATCGTTTGCCGTTGCAAAAGTCCGATCGCACCTTATTTTCGCCCTGCGGTTTTGATATTGAATCTTAACCTCTCCGCAGTTTATTCGAGCATGACATATTCCCGACATTATACGTACAAAATACTGTGTGTGTAATATATAATAATTAAATAGTGACGTATATATACAGTGTGTGTAAATAATTCTAATCAAACGATTTATTAACTCGGAAGCTCTCGCAGCTGATGGGAAAAAAGCGAACAGAAGCTTGTACTCATCTTGGCGATATTATCTCGGCAATTATCCTGGTATAGCGCGTAGAGTAATATTATAACTCAAACTCTTTGCGGCTTCTTGTAAAGTCAATTGAATATCACACGGTGTGCGTGTACTGCTGCGATATAATGATCGTATATCATAGAAAAATAGCCTCAAATTCACGCGATAAATTCTCAACGTCCACAGGTAATTAAACAAGTCGAAAATACATCCAAAATATACATAAGTATTATACAAAATTATGCTTGTACATTTAATAAAAGAGAGGCTATACCTATACTCGAAAGGAAAGCTGCAGCGGATCTTCGCAGCTCATACACGTTGAAAATGTATTATGTGTACGCGCGGGGGTTCACCGCAGAGTCGGGATCGGATGTCCTTTTTTGTCGTAGCGGGAGGATGTCTCTCTCTCTCTCACTCACTCGATTTTTTCGCTTCGCTCCTGCGGTAGACGGATCGTATCGCCGGCAAAATTTCAGGTATATTCATAGTAGGACACGAGAGAGGGTGTACCTATATATTGTTGCGAGGAAATGGGAAAATGGATGGGTGTCTTGGGGAAAAGTGATCGATCTCGAGATCGGTATCTCTTTGATGAGGTAGTTTTAGTGAAAAAGAATTCCGGGTGTTCGAGAGTTGACGAATGACGACGAGAGAAAATAAATTATATATAAGTATGTTGTAAAGCGTTATTTAATTTTTAATAAGTCCCAGTGAGAGTACAATCGTGAAATTCCTGCGATCAATATTAAACGCAGGACTTATCCGCGCATTGCATAACTCGCATTCCACAATGTATAACGTTCGAGTCGTGCGTGTATATAGAAAGCCTATAGACATAAACTCTGCGTTAATTAATCGAACAAAACGCGCTCTTAATCGAGTTGTCCGCGGCCAATTCAACATGCTGTGCGTTTGTTTATTCTCAATAATAACTTTCTCGGAATAACCTTATACCGATCTCCTAAAAAATTCAAACTACACCTATACAAAAAAACTAAACACATGTAAAAAAAAAAATAGAATATGCAGTGTGTGACCCTCGACTCACGCGCGCTTGCGATCATCACTATTCAAGCCATATCCGTTTCCACGTAAATGAGATTCTACCCCGACTTTTAATAGCCATCAGTCGAAGTATAGCCTGACTCACGCGTGTAAGTAGCTAAATTGGACATTCGCATAATAACAATAGCCTGTCTCAGCGAGAGAAATAAAGACGGAGAGACTGCTGCAGCGCCTGCAGTAGAGGGATTTACGACGCGCGCTCTCTCTCTCTCTCTCTCTCTCTCTCTCTCTCTCTCTGCAGAAAACTTTTCTCGTCTCGGACGCGTCGAGACGTAAAAAGCCGTCACCCCTCACGCGCAGTATATATATATGCATAAAGAGAATTCCGAGAGGGAGAGAGAAGCTCTTTTCACTTTTCTTCGACGGATGTTCGTCATTTTTCGTCTCCAGAGAGGGACGACGTATATGCGATCCTATCTCTCTCTCTCTCTCTTTCTGGTTATACTTGTATGCAGCGGTGAATGGATTTTCCGAAATATTCGAGGGCTTTGAATGTGTGTCACTGAGCACAGAAAAAGTTTTGAGGAGTATTGTGTGCTGATGTTATTTCACGCCTGTGGGAAAATATGCACGGTTTTTTCTCTCTCTCTCTCTCTCCCTCATCGCATCTCCGACAATTAATAAAGCTTCTCAGACACCTAAATATTCATAAACATATCGTATAAGTATTATAGTACCTATACCATAAGAATAGAACGCAATTACGCTCTTCCGATAGATACGTATACAGTTACACACAGCCTCTCGCGCGCACATCCATATATATAATATACAACGACGGAGAAGAGAGAGGTCAGCCGCGTGAATTCGTGCAAACGATAAATCACACTGTGCGAGCGAGCGCGTTTCGTTTCAATTATCCAATGGCGTAAAATATATGCAGCGTTCGCGTATATATACTGATGCACATATCGAAAAATCATAATTAAATTCGTGATGCCCGCGGCGTATTCATCATCATCGGCGAAACTACTCGGGCGGTCCGTCTATACGTACAATGACTCGACTCTCATGCGTACCTAGGCTTTCTTCTTCTTCTTCTTCTTCGCCTTGGGTGCATATATATATACGCGCGCGTCACTATATGGGAAACAATGACAGTCGTTGTTGCCGGGCGCAACAGCAGCAGTACAAGGAACGATGTTATTGCGCGCGCGCGGAGGTATTTAAAAGTGCTATGGGAAAAGTGAGTGGTGAAGTTCTTCTTCTTTTTTTTTCTGTTTGCTTAGGGTGCTGATGTGTGCTATAGTTGTAATTATCGGAGTGTGCGTAGCTGAGAAAAATTGTCCCGATGATAAGCGAGTGTTTACAAGGCTGTCTTCGAATGCTTATATGTTATGTGTATTAAAAAAGAAAGATAGAGGGAAAAATTTATCCCACTACGTCGATCAGCCCCCTAAAAACAATCTTTCTCTCGGCTTAACTTTTGCCTCTTCATTGCTTTCCCGCGCGCGCCTGCGCTGTGTGATGCTCGAAGGTGTCAATCATCGAGGAGCTTACGCCGCGCGCATAATAAACGAGCCTCCTCGAGTGCTTTTTCTGGTATATATACATATAAACCCTGAGCGCATATGGCTCTCGCTCGCTGCTCTTTTTCTTCTACTTATCTCAGCTCCTTCTGGCAGCTATACTTTTTTTTTGTTGTTGTTCCTCTTCTCCTTCTGCAGCAGCAGCGTGCCCCGAAAAACACGTCCCGATTTACGCGTCACGCGATTCCCGCATACATATGCGTGAGCAGCGAGCATATATATATATATATATAGAGAGAGAGGGAAGAGCACAGGGTGGCCGGCTATCGCGGATTTTTGCATTCGATCGATGGGTTTTTGGCCCCGGCCAGCCAACGCAAGAATATATAATTACGCGAGAGAGAGAGAGGCGGAATTGTCCAATTAGCGGTGCATCGCGAATTTGGGAGAGAAGAAGCTAGAAATATTTCGCGTGTAATTGATCGGATTATAATCGCGATGTATATCAAACACACGAGCTACTGTTTTTTCTTTAAACGCTCATCATAATAACTGTGTATATTATAGGAAAAACAAAAAGTCGATTAAGAAGATCGAGAAAATATTGATCGAGCATATCTACCTGCTGCTGCAGCAGCAGCAGCGATTAGAAAGTGACGAGCGAGAAGAGCTGAGATGTTTGCGGAGCAGCGTTCTGAACACGAATTTGTGTTTCGATGATCGGCAGCGATGTTTGTCTTGCGCTGAGCAAACGTTTGCCTTGTATATACATATAGATGGTATAGTGTAAGCTCAGGAGCTCGTCCGACTGATGGTTAGGGACTTTTTTTCGAGACACTGTGTGTGCTGACGATGTGTGCTTTATTACGAATTTTTGCATAAAGAAGTTTGCCGCGATTACGAGGCGGTTTTTAGTACAGCGAAAGCATAATATTAAAAAGTGCGTATGTTTCCGTTCGCTGATGACTAACGTCTTGCGATTCAAGATAATCAATCGCTGTATACAAGAAAAAAAGTGTCTGTCTCTCTATTCCGGTGAATTGCGTGTGACGCACCGGATTCCTTATTAACCGGGAATCGGCGAAATTCCAAAATCGATCTCCTCTCTCCGAATTATACATCAAAAGCCTATTAGTTTCCAGCAGAAAAAGCCCAATATATATCCGCGTAATCTCTCCATCCACTTGGAACCGCGACAACAACAGAAAAAAAACAACGCCTATATATACTATGCGTTCCCTAGAATATATACCCAAGAGAGAAAGAGAGAGAGAGAGAGAGTATATGCAAAATACGCGTCTCGACACTAGTATAGAGAGAAGCCGGCTATATGACGCCGTCGCGAGAAAGGCGAAGCAGCCGGTCGTCGGGTCCGGTCAAACAAGCCGACGTCACACACACGCGAGCGATAGGACAGACTCTCTCTCTCTCTCTCTCTCTCTTTCCTTTATGCGTGCATTCGCACCGGTTTGCAAGAGAGCTGCATTTCTGTCGCGCCGAAAGAACGGATGCCAGAAAGTCAGTCGCGCTTACAAAATTCGCTGGAGGTATGTATGTGTGCGACTAGTGTAGGAGTTATTGGCGGAAGTGGTAATGGAAAATTTTTTTGAAATTA
Source organism: Cecidostiba fungosa (assembly GCA_900474305.1). NCBI lineage: Eukaryota > Metazoa > Arthropoda > Insecta > Hymenoptera > Pteromalidae > Cecidostiba > Cecidostiba fungosa. The sequence goes on from UCOJ01000588.1 coordinate 40,712, forward strand.
ACTACATTTTTGCTCAAATCATTTAACAGTATATAGTAGACTCAGGCAGTTATAGCATGAGCGGCCCAAGAAAGCAGTTTTTGCATAGGTGGCACATCCCTGCATACATTTATACACTCTCAGTTCAGATTATGATGAGGGAAAAGCAAAAGTGCCTATGCGCCACCTATCGTCGCTAGCCAGAGACTAAACGAAAACTTTAAGCGGGAGTGGGGGAAAAGCCAGTCCAAAACTGATTCCGTGTGTCCCAACACCGCACTAGGATGGCGGATCTTTTTTCTCCGTGTTAAATTATTATAGACACGAATAATATCGTCATTTTTTGACGACGAATAAAAACAAGCAAAGATAATGAAGTTACAAAAGTTTTATTTATAATACAAAATTACAGACTAACAGCATTTTATACATAAAAACTTAGAAAATTAGTCTATTAATCTTAGTAAGTCATCGGTTAAACGCTGCGCCAATTCCACTAATTCGGGAACGTTCTCTTCTGGCTCAGGCTCTTCTAACTGAGGTTCATTCCTTAACTCCGGTGGCGTCCTGGTTCCATCGCGATTCCATATAATAATTTAATACGGAGAAAAAAGATCCGCCGTCCTAGTGCGGTGTTGGGACACACGGAATCAGTTTTGGACTGACTTTTCCCCCACTCCCGCTTAAAGTTTTCGTTTAGTCTCTGGCTAGCGACGATAGGTGGCGCATAGGCACTTTCGCTTTTCCCTTACTAGGAATCACAGCGCGCCTCGCGCACTCTTATTTGAAGCGCGCTCTTGTTTTTCTCCTGGTTTTTATTTATAAATAAAAACCAGGAGAAAAACAAGAGCGCGCTTCAAATAAGAGTGCGCGAGGCGCGCTGTGATTCCTAGTAAGGGAAAAGCGAAAGTGCCTATGCGCCACCTATCGTCGCTAGCCAGAGACTAAACGAAAACTTTAAGCGGGAGTGGGGGAAAAGTCAGTCCAAAACTGATTCCGTGTGTCCCAACACCGCACTAGGACGGCGGATCTTTTTTCTCCGTATTAAATTATTATATGGAATCGCGATGGAACCAGGACGCCACCGGAGTTAAGGAATGAACCTCAGTTAGAAGAGCCTGAGCCAGAAGAGAACGTTCCCGAATTAGTGGAATTGGCGCAGCGTTTAACCGATGACTTACTAAGATTAATAGACTAATTTTCTAAGTTTTTATGTATAAAATGCTGTTAGTCTGTAATTTTGTATTATAAATAAAACTTTTGTAACTTCATTATCTTTGCTTGTTTTTATTCGTCGTCAAAAAATGACGATATTATTCGTGTCTATAATAATTTAACACGGAGAAAAAAGATCCGCCATCCTAGTGCGGTGTTGGGACACACGGAATCAGTTTTGGACTGGCTTTTCCCCCACTCCCGCTTAAAGTTTTCGTTTAGTCTCTGGCTAGCGACGATAGGTGGCGCATAGGCACTTTTGCTTTTCCCTCATCATAATCTGAACTGAGAGTGTATAAATGTATGCAGGGATGTGCCACCTATGCAAAAACTGCTTTCTTGGGCCGCTCATGCTATAACTGCCTGAGTCTACTATATACTGTTAAATGATTTGAGCAAAAATGTAGTTAATTTCAAAAAAATTTTCCATTACCACTTCCGCCAATAACTCCTACACTAGTCGCACACATACATACCTCCAGCGAATTTTGTAAGCGCGACTGACTTTCTGGCATCCGTTCTTTCGGCGCGACAGAAATGCAGCTCTCTTGCAAACCGGTGCGAATGCACGCATAAAGGAAAGAGAGAGAGAGAGAGAGAGAGAGTCTGTCCTATCGCTCGCGTGTGTGTGACGTCGGCTTGTTTGACCGGACCCGACGACCGGCTGCTTCGCCTTTCTCGCGACGGCGTCATATAGCCGGCTTCTCTCTATACTAGTGTCGAGACGCGTATTTTGCATATACTCTCTCTCTCTCTCTCTTTCTCTCTTGGGTATATATTCTAGGGAACGCATAGTATATATAGGCGTTGTTTTTTTTCTGTTGTTGTCGCGGTTCCAAGTGGATGGAGAGATTACGCGGATATATATTGGGCTTTTTCTGCTGGAAACTAATAGGCTTTTGATGTATAATTCGGAGAGAGGAGATCGATTTTGGAATTTCGCCGATTCCCGGTTAATAAGGAATCCGGTGCGTCACACGCAATTCACCGGAATAGAGAGACAGACACTTTTTTTCTTGTATACAGCGATTGATTATCTTGAATCGCAAGACGTTAGTCATCAGCGAACGGAAACATACGCACTTTTTAATATTATGCTTTCGCTGTACTAAAAACCGCCTCGTAATCGCGGCAAACTTCTTTATGCAAAAATTCGTAATAAAGCACACATCGTCAGCACACACAGTGTCTCGAAAAAAAGTCCCTAACCATCAGTCGGACGAGCTCCTGAGCTTACACTATACCATCTATATGTATATACAAGGCAAACGTTTGCTCAGCGCAAGACAAACATCGCTGCCGATCATCGAAACACAAATTCGTGTTCAGAACGCTGCTCCGCAAACATCTCAGCTCTTCTCGCTCGTCACTTTCTAATCGCTGCTGCTGCTGCAGCAGCAGGTAGATATGCTCGATCAATATTTTCTCGATCTTCTTAATCGACTTTTTGTTTTTCCTATAATATACACAGTTATTATGATGAGCGTTTAAAGAAAAAACAGTAGCTCGTGTGTTTGATATACATCGCGATTATAATCCGATCAATTACACGCGAAATATTTCTAGCTTCTTCTCTCCCAAATTCGCGATGCACCGCTAATTGGACAATTCCGCCTCTCTCTCTCTCGCGTAATTATATATTCTTGCGTTGGCTGGCCGGGGCCAAAAACCCATCGATCGAATGCAAAAATCCGCGATAGCCGGCCACCCTGTGCTCTTCCCTCTCTCTCTATATATATATATATATATGCTCGCTGCTCACGCATATGTATGCGGGAATCGCGTGACGCGTAAATCGGGACGTGTTTTTCGGGGCACGCTGCTGCTGCAGAAGGAGAAGAGGAACAACAACAAAAAAAAAGTATAGCTGCCAGAAGGAGCTGAGATAAGTAGAAGAAAAAGAGCAGCGAGCGAGAGCCATATGCGCTCAGGGTTTATATGTATATATACCAGAAAAAGCACTCGAGGAGGCTCGTTTATTATGCGCGCGGCGTAAGCTCCTCGATGATTGACACCTTCGAGCATCACACAGCGCAGGCGCGCGCGGGAAAGCAATGAAGAGGCAAAAGTTAAGCCGAGAGAAAGATTGTTTTTAGGGGGCTGATCGACGTAGTGGGATAAATTTTTCCCTCTATCTTTCTTTTTTAATACACATAACATATAAGCATTCGAAGACAGCCTTGTAAACACTCGCTTATCATCGGGACAATTTTTCTCAGCTACGCACACTCCGATAATTACAACTATAGCACACATCAGCACCCTAAGCAAACAGAAAAAAAAAGAAGAAGAACTTCACCACTCACTTTTCCCATAGCACTTTTAAATACCTCCGCGCGCGCGCAATAACATCGTTCCTTGTACTGCTGCTGTTGCGCCCGGCAACAACGACTGTCATTGTTTCCCATATAGTGACGCGCGCGTATATATATATGCACCCAAGGCGAAGAAGAAGAAGAAGAAGAAAGCCTAGGTACGCATGAGAGTCGAGTCATTGTACGTATAGACGGACCGCCCGAGTAGTTTCGCCGATGATGATGAATACGCCGCGGGCATCACGAATTTAATTATGATTTTTCGATATGTGCATCAGTATATATACGCGAACGCTGCATATATTTTACGCCATTGGATAATTGAAACGAAACGCGCTCGCTCGCACAGTGTGATTTATCGTTTGCACGAATTCACGCGGCTGACCTCTCTCTTCTCCGTCGTTGTATATTATATATATGGATGTGCGCGCGAGAGGCTGTGTGTAACTGTATACGTATCTATCGGAAGAGCGTAATTGCGTTCTATTCTTATGGTATAGGTACTATAATACTTATACGATATGTTTATGAATATTTAGGTGTCTGAGAAGCTTTATTAATTGTCGGAGATGCGATGAGGGAGAGAGAGAGAGAGAGAAAAAACCGTGCATATTTTCCCACAGGCGTGAAATAACATCAGCACACAATACTCCTCAAAACTTTTTCTGTGCTCAGTGACACACATTCAAAGCCCTCGAATATTTCGGAAAATCCATTCACCGCTGCATACAAGTATAACCAGAAAGAGAGAGAGAGAGAGATAGGATCGCATATACGTCGTCCCTCTCTGGAGACGAAAAATGACGAACATCCGTCGAAGAAAAGTGAAAAGAGCTTCTCTCTCCCTCTCGGAATTCTCTTTATGCATATATATATACTGCGCGTGAGGGGTGACGGCTTTTTACGTCTCGACGCGTCCGAGACGAGAAAAGTTTTCTGCAGAGAGAGAGAGAGAGAGAGAGAGAGAGAGAGAGAGAGCGCGCGTCGTAAATCCCTCTACTGCAGGCGCTGCAGCAGTCTCTCCGTCTTTATTTCTCTCGCTGAGACAGGCTATTGTTATTATGCGAATGTCCAATTTAGCTACTTACACGCGTGAGTCAGGCTATACTTCGACTGATGGCTATTAAAAGTCGGGGTAGAATCTCATTTACGTGGAAACGGATATGGCTTGAATAGTGATGATCGCAAGCGCGCGTGAGTCGAGGGTCACACACTGCATATTCTATTTTTTTTTTTACATGTGTTTAGTTTTTTTGTATAGGTGTAGTTTGAATTTTTTAGGAGATCGGTATAAGGTTATTCCGAGAAAGTTATTATTGAGAATAAACAAACGCACAGCATGTTGAATTGGCCGCGGACAACTCGATTAAGAGCGCGTTTTGTTCGATTAATTAACGCAGAGTTTATGTCTATAGGCTTTCTATATACACGCACGACTCGAACGTTATACATTGTGGAATGCGAGTTATGCAATGCGCGGATAAGTCCTGCGTTTAATATTGATCGCAGGAATTTCACGATTGTACTCTCACTGGGACTTATTAAAAATTAAATAACGCTTTACAACATACTTATATATAATTTATTTTCTCTCGTCGTCATTCGTCAACTCTCGAACACCCGGAATTCTTTTTCACTAAAACTACCTCATCAAAGAGATACCGATCTCGAGATCGATCACTTTTCCCCAAGACACCCATCCATTTTCCCATTTCCTCGCAACAATATATAGGTACACCCTCTCTCGTGTCCTACTATGAATATACCTGAAATTTTGCCGGCGATACGATCCGTCTACCGCAGGAGCGAAGCGAAAAAATCGAGTGAGTGAGAGAGAGAGAGACATCCTCCCGCTACGACAAAAAAGGACATCCGATCCCGACTCTGCGGTGAACCCCCGCGCGTACACATAATACATTTTCAACGTGTATGAGCTGCGAAGATCCGCTGCAGCTTTCCTTTCGAGTATAGGTATAGCCTCTCTTTTATTAAATGTACAAGCATAATTTTGTATAATACTTATGTATATTTTGGATGTATTTTCGACTTGTTTAATTACCTGTGGACGTTGAGAATTTATCGCGTGAATTTGAGGCTATTTTTCTATGATATACGATCATTATATCGCAGCAGTACACGCACACCGTGTGATATTCAATTGACTTTACAAGAAGCCGCAAAGAGTTTGAGTTATAATATTACTCTACGCGCTATACCAGGATAATTGCCGAGATAATATCGCCAAGATGAGTACAAGCTTCTGTTCGCTTTTTTCCCATCAGCTGCGAGAGCTTCCGAGTTAATAAATCGTTTGATTAGAATTATTTACACACACTGTATATATACGTCACTATTTAATTATTATATATTACACACACAGTATTTTGTACGTATAATGTCGGGAATATGTCATGCTCGAATAAACTGCGGAGAGGTTAAGATTCAATATCAAAACCGCAGGGCGAAAATAAGGTGCGATCGGACTTTTGCAACGGCAAACGATCCTACCCCTCTCCGCCGCTGCAACGACAATAAAGTCAGAAATAAAATATAACCGCGGCTATATGTGTGTGTGTGTGTGTGTGTGTGTCTCTTATATGACAAAGTATCGTCGTATCAAAGCAGGAGCCCGCTTGCAAAAGAGAGAGAAAGTGCAGAACCACGAGGACTTGCAGGGCTTCGGAGACGCGCAACCGATCTCTCGTCGATCGGTAAGGTGTTGTTGTTTTTTTTTTTCTTTCAGAGATCGGTATGTGGGCTTTGAGGGTTACGTTATTGTTTTTCAGTCTATACGAGAGTGAACGTTGCTGCAGCTTGTCGGTTATAGTATAAAATTCATTATAATAGAAAATTATACACGAGAAAGCGTTTAAAGCCTCCTAATCGTTATTACCGATCTATCAACGATCGCGAGACACACACGCACACTTGGATATATTTCAGAGATTCATTAACCGTCGGTCTAATCCGCGCAGTGAAATTTCTGGTCAAACTGGAGTAGCAACATCCTTATCTCAGCAGCAACAGCAGCAGTCGAGAGAAAATTCCTCCGAAAAATCGCACGGAATCAGGTCCGGTCACGATCGGCATACAAACACACACACACACACACACACCGGTTATATCGCACCTAATTCCCATAACTATATATACACACAACTTTCGACACACTGCAGCAGCCCAGTATATATCTATAGTAGCCAAACCACAAAAACAAAGCTGCTGCAGCCTTTTGTCGTCTCATTCTCGCGGCGGTGGCGGCGGCAATAATTTGTCCGCACAATAAAATATTTACAGGCGGCAGCAGCTGCCGCCCTCTCCTCTCTCGATATCTAGTAGCTCTTTTTGCACTCTATCCATTTGCGAAAGATACGTATAGGTACGCCTTTCACTTTCCGCTTATATACACATATACATATACTATATATAATACACGCACTTGGTGTTGCTCTCGATAATATACACACGAGAGCCGCTTGCGTATATATATTGATATAAATCATCCGGCTTATCCGGTTGAATTTTCGATCGCGTTCGATTTGTGTGCAGTGACGAGAGAGAGAGAGAGGGATGCGCTATATGAGAGAGAGAGCAAAAAGAGAAAGGGTCGAGAGAGAGAGAGAGAAGCGAACAATAACGACAATAAAAAATGATATAACAAGACAAATGCGCCCGTGGCGGGAAGGGACGAGAGAGAGACAAAAAGGAGAGATATATTGCGATAATAAAAGAGCAGCTCGAAGAGAGAGAGAGAAAGTAATGAGGGAGGCCGTCGCCGCCGCCGAGTATAGAGAGGGAAAAATAACGTATAGGAAGATGTCACGTATACATACATATGCGCGCGTACGCATAGACTCGCGTTAGCGCGCATAATGGCGTATAATTTGCCGATTTTTTCCGGGCGGCGGGTGGATAATGGGTGAAATTGCCGCGCGAGAGACTGAAGAATGCCACGTCGTCCTCTCGGTGTGTGACGATTGTTGCAGTTCGCATGCGAGGAGAAACCTCTCTCTCTCGTGTGTTGTAAGCGATGATGGAGAAAATATCGCTACGTACATTCATTCAATTTCTTTTCTATATAGTATTATAACCACAAAGACCAAACTGTCCTCAAAAACGACCCTCAGCCCATAATAACCCTTACGCCCATGAGGTTCTCTCTCTCTCTCTCTCTCTCCCCACATCGCTAGAATCTCTCGGAGAGCAGAGAAAGAAAAAAAAGCAGAGCTAGAAGCAGCCAGAGGCGGCCCATAAGGATAAGCGCGTGTATAGCTCTCGAAAGGGCCCCCGAGAGGACCGCGCGGCGAGAGATGCTATCTGCGTCAGTGCTCGGTCGGGGATCAGAGAGAGGAGAGATCGAGAGCCCAGCGGGGGTTTTCTCTGGGTCATGCACACGCGCGCAGGGAAGAAGACGGGTTTCTTGGCGGCCGCCGCCGCCGCCGCCGCCGCCGCCGTTGTAGTGTATATCCTCTGGCGCTGCTGCTGCTGTCTATGTATTTATTTTATTTCGATATTATATATAGGCGCGAGAGAGGGACGAGATGGGCAGAATAATGCGCTGCACCGGACAGAGGATGTCAAAAAATTCTTTTTTCTTTTCGAGTGAAGGGAGTCGTCGATTTTAAGAGAGGATGGATTAGTTTTGTTGCCATTTCTACCGATATATCGAGGGAGTATCTAATTTACTTTTGATCGGTATTGTAGCTATATAGACAGCAAACAAACACATATATATGAAGACACGGAGATCAGAGAGACAGGTGAGGTGGGGTTCGCCTAAAAGCACATTATTTAGGTGAGATCGACGACGATTACTCCGCGGCTCGTCCACTCGTCTTCTTTTGCGTGTGTGTGTGTGTATATATTCTCTCTATACTCGTTCGACGATCGGCCACGACGTGTATTATGTCTCCCGCGGCTACACACGATCGCGGTGATTTAGCTGCGCCTCGTTGTTTCCTTTCGCTCGTGTGTGTGTGTGTGTGTACTCCTCCTCCTATATATATACACTTCTTTTTTTTCTCTTCTCTATATAACACAGCATATGTATCTTCGGAAGCGCGGGATCATTGAGATATTGCACATGAAATATGGAAATTTCGAGAGATGACGATAATAAGAGAGAGAGACAATGCTATAAATAATCGGCGATAAATTGAGCGGCGCGTCGCTTTGTGCTGCTGCAGCCGGCTAAATTATTTCAAAACTTGTCGTGACTCGCTATCCCCTTCTTTTTTAGTCTCTCTCGCTCCGTTTCGTTTTTTCGACTGATCCGGAGGAGCCACTTAGTTATAGGCGCGCGCTCGCGCTCACTGCGGAATTTTTATTTACCGTCCGCGTGTATTATATATATATCGTGAATTTTTTTTTATTAGAGAAAGAGAGAGACTTCTCTTTTGAATATAACGACTAAGCGATAGCGCTCAAAATTTTATTACTCCCGATTTGCACTCTAATTATTTTTTCGGATACGTATAAAAGCTTTCGAGAGCTTTATCTCTCTCTCTCTCTCGTTGCCCAAATTTTTGGCGTTATGTGAATCGAAAATTTTTACCAAGGCTCTTTTTTCCATATTAATATATACGTAAGAAAGCTTGTTATCTTGCACACATGACACATCTGCAGACGATTCGCAAATATTGTTATCATTCTGTTAGCATAGATTTTGAAAGACAGGAGTACTTATTCGACGATTTTATTAACTTTCAATACCCATTTGAGTTTTTCAATGATTGACGACGAGATTTAATATATAAAATTACGTTCTATAACTATGTACTAAAAATCAGTCAGAACCGACGGAAAGCGATTGAAACTTGTACACCGAGTAATTGTCGGCCTGTCCAATGGACGAGAAATTATTAGTTCAATTGAACGGGCGTTCCAGCGTCGACGGTGTATAGATACTTTCCCCCACCATTTGAACTTTCCGGCTCTCTATAATATAGTCTCTGGCTAGCGGCGGTAGGTGGCGCATAGGTGTTTTTTTCCTTTCCCCTATCGCAATTTGCGCGCAAAATGTATATATAGCGGTGTGCCACCTATGCCAAAACAGCCTTGTTAGGCTTGCTGCTTAGGCCGCTCATGTTATAACTGCCTAATAAACCAGAAACGAATTGCACACTTTTTGCACTCGACATTTGCAATGTATACGTGTTATAATTGTTATAAATATTAATAAGATTATGAATTTAGTCATACAACGAGTCAAATTCAATAAAATTTATTCTTTTATTGTCGACATTTCGGAGGTATCATCCTCCCTTTTCAAGACGTCAATAGCATCAACGAGGATGCGGTTATATGAAAATAACTAGCTAGGTAGCTAGTCAGAGTATATGTACGAGTTTAGAGAACCCAAGATGTATGTGGGAGGAGGGGATCGTACAGGTGTAAGGTGACGAGCTCATCCTTCTGCCAGGAGTCTGGAGACAGACTATGTTATAAATATTGTAAATAGCAACGGCGCTCTACATTGGGCGACGTTGTTTTTTTCAATAGTCAAAAAAGTAACATTTTTTGGTTTTGTGTATTACTAGGTTAAATCAATACATTAAAGGAAACAAACTGCAAAGACTTCTCTCCTTAATTTTGACTGAATCTCTTTTAGAATATACATTTTTCACTATACAATTCATATTAACATCCGACGACGATGGCGATGACAATGATAATAAAAAAAATCTGTTCTCGATTACAGGTGCGAGTAAGCGTGCTAGACAAGAACGACGTGGCTCCAAGTTGGGGTCCGGGGCCCTGGAAATTCGAGATTTCCGAAGAGGCGCCGCCCAACACGATAGTCACTCTCCTCAAGGCACACGACCCCGACAGCATCGGAACACTCAAGTACAGCATCGTTACACCACCGAAGAATTCACTCAACGACGAGGAGAACACTATCGAGAATACGAGGTAATTTTTTGTTTTTTTTGCGTTATTATTTAATTAAAAATTATTATGCACCTGACGTAACGATGGCTTTTTCGACTCTGCGGGATAATGATTGTTATTATACATCGGGGATATTGCAATTGCGGCTTTTAAATGCCCGTTAGTGTCTAAATAATTGTTGTGTATTTACTTGTTGAACATGTGTGTGCATATACATACAATCAGGCTATTTAAAATAATACGGCGTACGATCATGCAAGAAAATTAATTTACTCGACGGCCTGTATAGAAGTAAACATACTTGCGCTTTTTCACGCGGTACGTATACGTATACCATCAATTAAATCACTGGTAATTATTGTTTCGCGAAATTCGGTATTAATGCTCAAAAAACTACAATATTCGAAAAACCAGTTTTCGCGCTCGTTGTATTATTCTCGCTTTCGCGCCGAGTTTTACAACTTTCTTATACATATTATACACATATAATATGAATAAACTACGTCGCGCGATAAATTCACGTCGAATTATCCCGTTCATTAACGTTTAATTGGACGGCTTCTCTCGCGGAGAAACGCCGCCGCAGTGATACATTCGACAATCGTGTGTGTATATATATATACAAAATTGACTTTATACACACGAGCATCATGTATATATCGCATAATATTGCGGTTACATCGTGCTCACACACAGGAATTATAAGCACATAATCGATAAAATGCCGATCAACTGGTCGTTTTGCAGATTATCCAGTCCATTCAAGCTCGACTCGGCCACGGGTCAGCTGAGACTCGCGGAGGCTCTCGATCGCGAGGCCAAGGAGAGCTACGTACTCAGGGTCAGAGCCGACGATGGTCTACAGCACACCGATGTCACGCTCAACATTCTGGTGAGTCCGATGATGCATATCTGTGTAATAATTTCGAGTTTATCTCTCAGCGCTCAACATACATATATATATATATATATATTTAGAAAGTCATCTCTCGATCTTTTATTATCGGCAATAACCACGCGAGCGCGACCAATTTAACTTGTAAATTGAGAATAACCGCAGATAATAACATCCCAAAACCGAATTACACAAGGCATCAATACAAAGAAGCACACACAGACACATAAGACAAGGTACTTAGCATCTCTCACCTCGTCGTCTTCGCGCATAAAGACATTACCATATACCACGAACAAAAGCTGCTTGACGAAAGAGAGAGAGAGAGAGAGAAAATTCGTCAATCTCTGGGTAAGAAAAGCAAAGGCGATTCCCAGGCGCGACACGACGACGACGACGAGCGCGACGAATCTTCAAGAGAAGAAAGAGAATGATAAAGCCGGAGAATATCGCGTACACATCAAAAAGCGCTGGCGCAGCATGAGAATCGCATTAAACAATCGAGAGAGAGCGAGTTGCTTCTTCTCTCCCTAAGGAAGTGTGCGAGCTCTGCAACGAGAGTCTCTCGGTATGGGTTATATAGACCCGACCCGACGAGCTGACCCCTCGACGATCGCCAGCAGCGAAGAAGAAGAGGAGGAGGAGGACGACTTGTAGGGCAGAGCATCGTTGCGCACGACTGTTATTGGGATATTGAGAATTTTTTTGCCGGACGAGAAGGGTTATATAGCTATATATAGTAACGGTTGAGAGGATAGACACTTCCGGGGTTCTTTTTTTCGATCGGTAGTTGGGGGTGAGTTTGGATTAATCGGTGTGAAGTATTGTAAGATATAACTATATATAACGTCGTTCAAAATTTACAAGCGCATTCCAATCAACTCGTAGAAAAATTTCACTGTCGCAGCAAATTTTCCTCCCAGCTCATACCGTTCTCTCTCTCTTCCTCCTCTCTAGAGATCTCGTTCTCCAATCTCCAATCTCTCTCTCTCCTTACATTGTCTGCCCCGAAGGAGCCGGTCTATAAGTATATACTGTATGTATCCGTGCACTACAAAGTTTCTCCGGTTTTCGTGCGCGCGTGCATGCAGCTCCTCTTTTCTGTCCGCGAGAGAAGATAGACGCTAATAGAAGAACCGGACCCCCTGGCGGTAATAAGGAAGAGCAGCCGCGCGAATGTGTAATACGCCGAATGATTTGAGAGCATGCGCTGTGTGTTGTGTAGTTTCTCTCTAGTTTTTTTTTTTTTTTTGTTCAAGTATATAGTAGTTGCTCTCGAGGTTTTACGGTGACACAACGGGTGTTAACGCTAATAAACAAGGCTTTCTTATTACGGTAGCTCGTCTCTCTCTCTCTCTCTCGTTCGTTAGAAGCTACTCGCACACACGATACAATAATTAAGCTCGATCGATTACTGCTAGCCGTAAATCTCGGGTTTTATCATCTCTTCGAGAGTATATATCCAAAATATTTACACATTTTTTTTACATATCAGGGACACACATATATATATATATATAGAGAGAGACGCTGTTAAACGCCGCTAAAGGGCTTAATAATCACGCGAAGCATAAATCGTCCCCGCGTTATTTTTTAGCGAGAAAAACAAGGAGTATAGTTGAGTCGGCTCGTAAAAGTCGTGATTTATCGCGTCTATCGCGCTGCTGCAGCTATATCCTATATATAAGCCCCCACAGCATCCGAAATATCGCGTGCGATGATTCATTAGTAGCGGAGGAGGTAGTCGTCGTCGTCATCCCCGTCGTGATTTAACGAGGAAGCTACACACGGGATTCTCTCTCTTTATACCGTTTTGAAGTTTCGAGGAGTATACGTATAAGAATTTCGGTTTTATATTCTATACACGCTGATGACGGTGAAAGTTATGTATTAATTTCTCTAGCGCGATTGATTGATAGATCCTCATCTCTCGCCGGAGAGTAGACACTAAAATATGATATAATGTGACGTAAGCTCTCTCTCTCTCTCTCTTGGGAGAAATTGCGCAAAGTAACGCGTTATATGAGTTACAGCCGCGAGTGAATATTCAATTTTCCACGCGCGGCGCCGATAATATAGCGATGTCTTCGAAATCTATCCATCCGTCATCGGCGAAAACAATGTCTCTCTCTCTCTGCCTCTTCAATCAACTCACTCACTGATTGGAATCTCAACATTGTCATTTTTTCTTTTGAAGTCACATTGTGTATATCTACTTTGCGAAAAATTTTTAACCGTCTCTACTTATGTATACATAAAAAATGCCGCGCTTATATGACGTCGTCGCGATGCCTGAAATTCCTGGGCGCATTGTCAAGCCCTCTCTACTGGAATGCCAGTCCGATCATAGTTCGTTTTCTTTTCTCTCCTTCGTCGGTCCCCTCTTTTACCGCCGACAGTCGCGGAATCCCTACTATACCCGTCAACCCTTTTCGCTTAAAGGACTGTGCACATTTTTTGTCTCTCTCCTCTCTCTCTCTGTTTTATAACTTTACGCTGTGCAGTGAACGTGGGAAGAGACGCCTACACAGGGATTTTCGGAGGTGTTAACGACACCAGAAGCACCGCGTTATACATTGAAGCACAAGCGGATGACTTCATAATTATGTATATAGAGAGAGGACTACGCTATCTGTAACTTATTTGTTCGGGTATAATGGAATTCATTAATACACCGGTGTGTGCTGGGGTAGGGTTGGTTTGTTTTTTTATTCTTCCTTCCTCTTTTTACTCGCGGTGTAATGGCATCAATTAATTCGATGATAAACACGCCACTCGGGAATTTAATGTCCCACCGCGAGAAGTAAAACTTCGCGGCGGCGGTCGTTTCTTACTTTGCCGTCAATAATAATAACTTCGGTGGAAAGAGCGAACCGGACCTTAAAAGCCGATAAGTTAAGAGAGAGAGAGAGAGAGAGAAGCGTCGATTCTTCAAATTTCGAGGATACTACTCTTCTTCCCGCAAAAAAAGAAAGCGGACGATGATACTTTTGCAGGAGTAGCTGGCAAAAAGAAGATACAAATTGCAAACACGCGTTGACAAGGATTTCGACGGCTGTAGCTCATTTAATAACTTCGCTCGAAACTATTAGGAAATACCTCGTCGGCGGTTTCCCAAAACTGAACGACACCGTGTGTGTCTCTCTCTCCGCGAAAAAGAAGAGGAAGAGAGAGAGAGAGAGAGATAAAAAAAGAAGACGATCAGATCTTCAAAGGCTATTAGCTTCACGGGGTACACATACCCATACCTGTGTAACTGAAGTCTCTCCTCGATTTAGTCAACTTCGATTCGACCGCACTTCATCTGCGGTTGTTCCAGTTTTTTGCGAATATCTTTCTCTCATCTACCTCCTCTTCTTCTTCGTCGAAGCTTTTAAATTCGCGGGGATATTTGAAGAGACTCGAGTTTCGGGAGAGAACCAAGGCTTTTATGGGATTGACGTAGCCTTTTTGGAATTTAGCAGAGAGAGGATTGAATGTTAACGATGATGAGGCTTGTTAGGTCGCGGAATATTTCGTAATTGTTGCAGCCGAATGCGATATTTACTTTTACGCCTTTCGGCTTATGACTGAGTTTCGAGAAGCTCTCTTTTTCTCTCTCTCGTGTCGTTCGGTTTTTTATCGGTGGAATAAAATTCCCTGCTTTATATATATACAGGTGTAAAGCAATATTTACCCTTCGATAATTACACACTCCGCAAAGAAAATACCGAAAAAAAAATAATAAATTCTCTTCACCAAAAGTGCAACGACCTAATCGTTAAAAATATCTACTTTTCAAATTTCAGGTCACCGACACCAACGACAACGCGCCGACGTTCCAGGCAACGGCTTACTCCTTCGACGTCCTGGAGAACGTTCCACGAGGTAGTCGAGTTGGTCAGGTCGTAGCCAACGACGCCGATGCAGCTGGTCCAAATAGTCAGATCAGCTACGCTCTTATCTCAGACTGGGCTAACGACGTCTTCTCACTCAATCCCAGCACTGGTGTTTTCACCCTAACTGCTAGTCTCGATTACGAACAGGTAAGAACTTTTGGTATATATATAGTTATTTTTATATAGACACACACACACATAAGCGAGGTGTTGAATAACTCGTTAGAAAGTTAATTTGTGCAGCTTCTGGAATTCCAACTGGAATCTAGATTAAACATATCGGGGGCTTTTTACATGTATGATACCTATATACCGCTATTAGTTCGTGAAAGTCTGCAATTATGATTTTTCACATTTAGAACGACAATTTTTTTTTCATATACCATTATAAATATAAAAGTCGCGCATATAATCAATAATTTATTCCTCACGACACCATATAAGTATAAAAAGAAACTCGATAAACCACACATACCGAGGACGCCGCTCGAAAGAAGTATAACATTCCGTAATTAATCCTCGTTGGCTCAAGAAGCTACACGTGTATAATCTCCGAAAAAAAGCTGCCGAGCATCGAAAACTTCGGAGCGATCGACGAACCGAAAAATCCGCTATACCCGATATAAAATATCCCCACCGCATCAGAGCCCACAGCGGGAGACACGAAATTCGTCGCTGCATCTGTGTGTGGATTTTGAGAGAAGCTGCGCAAAAAAACGTATGGCCTGCCGCAGTTTTTATATTATCTGCGCCCAACTGCGAGCGATCGAAAGCTTGATTGATTTACGTTTCGGTATATATATACGATGACTTATGGCCTCAAGTCTAAATCCTCCATATATATAATTAATAACGTTTTTCAGCGGTAAATATACCTTTGAAGCTTTTCCATCGCACCTCCCGCGTACAACAACAAAAAAAAAAGATAGAGAGAATTGCAGTTGTTCTTCCCTAATTAACAAACTTCTTTCCCGCGCCGCGACGACGGTTATACTTTAAATACCGCGCGTTTTTCCCTCGGTATTACTGTCAGCGCGATGAGGGACGAAAGCTGCAGTCGCAAAAAGCGAGCGGGACCGATTATTCATTCGGCTTCCGCCGACGGGAATTTTTTCTCAACCGAGAGATTTATGGTTTAATTAAGCGACGACTTTGACGAATCCGACGAATTTCCGCTGATGCTGCCTCGCATGCAAAAATCCCGGTATAAACAAAGAAATTATATCTGTATGTATGTGTGTGTCTGTGTATATGTAATATATAGTGGAACGACGGACAGATCGACAGGTGCAGCTCAGGGCCTGGAATTAATCCTCGGCATCGCGAGGGCTTTTCTCTCGGAGGGAGAGCTGTAGGCTGAAAAAAAGAAGAGGGAGAGAGAAAAGAGTGGCGGGTTAAAAGGCAGAAAGCCGTTTATAGAACCCCTCATCAGCCTAAATGCCTTAACTTCGGCGGCGGTTGAGCTATACTCCGCGTGTGCTGCTGCAGCTCTCGATTATTATATATATACGCGTCTCTCTCTCTTCCTCGGCAGGGCTAGGCTCTCTTTCGATGGATTATACTGGGTGTGTACGAGAAAATCAAACTGCATTTATATCGAAGCAATTTTTCGTTTGTTTTTTTGCATCATATTTTTGAAATTATTTTAGGGTAACGAATTGAAGAAGACTATGTGTACTTTAACAAATGTTCTTATTGTTATACAAACTTGCAAGCCGGACACGCGGCTGTAGAGGAAGAATTTTTAAAACGCGTATTAAAACACATAATTGCAGCATTTTAGAGTCAAACGCACCGAGAGTAGACTGTAAAATTTAGCCTTACAACAACCGAGCGGAGAAAACATAATACACCTTGAGACCTTAACAACACCCAGTATACAAGAATCAGCTCTGGGCGATCGTTGACTTAGCAGTGGCCGAAATTTGCAGAAGAGAGAGAGAGAGAGAGAGAGAATCGAAACGCAGAAATAAATAACACGCTTCGGCTTCGAAAAAAGCCCGGCGCTAAATACAGACTCTGCGCATATACGCACACACAGATGACTGTTTGAGAAAAAGTATAGACTCTCTCTCTCGCTCTCTCTTTCTCTCTACTGCTGCAATCGTTATTGCAGCTCGTCGTTTTAATTTATGCAAAATCGTAAATTAGAGAGGGTGGCGAGAAAGAATGAAAGAGTTCGACGCTCGGCTATCATCATTTTTTCTCCTTCCCCCAAAGACGCGCGTGTGTATATATATACAGTTATGTATTGTATATTATACGCAAAAGGGGTTTACGCGTTTCTGGAGTTTGGTGAGCTTTAATTATCGGAAAGATCATCACAAGGTGTAAAAGTTTCGAGTCTGTAATCGACTTTGCTCGCGAGACAGAGAGAATATATTTATGTTTGTATTATACTTTCGATTTTAGCTCGTATATGCATCAGGGATTAACATTTTTCCCGCGGCGAGTATGTATAATGACTCGCGGATTATATTGTGGGAATACCGGAGAATGGAAGATAAATCATCGTAGATATAAAGCGAATATTATCTCTTCTCTCTATTAAATTACGTCCCTCTCGCAGTTCCTTATATTACGAGAAAATTAAGATATCGCAATAATAAAAATTACAATTTCAGGTACAGCACTACATCCTGGTGGTCCAAGCAACGGACGGTGGTCTACCAGCGTTATCCTCGACAGTGACGGTCTACTGCAACGTAGTGGACCTCAACGACAACGCGCCGATTTTCGAAGCTGGACCACGATCGGCTGAGCTTATGGAGAACGCGACGGTCGGTAGCGTTGTCCTTTCGGCCAGTGCAACCGATCTTGATTCTGGTGATAATGGACACGTCGTTTACTCCATCCTGAGTGGTGATGAGGCTGAAGACTTTGGTATCGCTAATAACGGGACACTATATACAAGGAGGTTACTCGACAGGGAGAACAAGAGCGTTTACAATCTGGTACTCGAGGCTGCCGATAGTCCTAGACCACCGGCTATTCCACTCACAGCTACTATTCAGGTTTCTGGAATTTTATGTTAACGAGACTAGATATTTTCTCATTTGACGAGGCTTTATACGATTAGCACAAATCACTGCGGTTTAATTGTATTTCATAAAGACACCATTATGGCGCAGGAGAGAAAGTTTTGCGATATACACGCGTCAATATCCTGGTATATATAGTTTGTTAATAAAGTTTGGACTCGATAACGTCTGATTTTATCTAGCGGATTAAAACATTAGAGTCGATAATTGACGACGTGATGCAAGAGCTATCCTAATTAGTTCGGAGCTTATATTGGAAAAAATAAAGCCGAATATAATGGAGTCGATTTCCGCAAATCGTTTCCATAGTCGCGAGAGCATCTTAATAAACGCGCGCGAGATCGATTCTGAAATATTCGAAAAGCCGAGATGTATGTAAACCGGTTTTCGTTCGCACATAAATAATGAATTCTGCATTTCTCCTCGATATACTAGTCTCTCTCGCTGCGAGAAAGAGAGAGAGACTAGAAACGTTTCCAGCAACTCTGTCACTGAGAACATAAGTCGCGTGGGTAAAATGATTTTTATACAAATTTCATAATAATGCTTTTGAAATAAAACGTAATTGTCTACTCGTATAACTATACATATTGCTGTAAAAATTGATTTACAGACGCGAGCAAACATTCGAAGAAACGATAAGTATAATCGTCATTCGCCGCAGTATGACAAAAAGTATTATACAACTGCAGCGATTTGATACTCGTCATTACAAAGGATTGTATATAGCCGTAGAGCCAGGCACGCATATAACGGCAAATTACTGCATTATACGACACGAAGCAAAAATATCCCGTAGAAAAGCACGTGTATATAATTGCACGGATTATTTTATTGTCGAGAGAGTTTGGCCTGTGCGCGCCGACGTTTTTATATACGCGTGCGTTCGTTTTTAGATCGCCGTTATATTGTTTCCAGCACACTCTCTCTCTCTCTCGTAACGTAGACGGAAAAATTGCTGGCTTATGAATCGTGAGAATGAAAAAATACTCGCCGTTGAATATAAAGTCATTTCTTCTTATACGCGGCATTAGACGGCGAGTGAAATTAGCGGTTATTAGCGCTAGTTTTTTTTTTAGCACAGTAGAGTGTGCACGTAACCGTTGGCTGAGATTGAATACGCTGTAATTCGTATCATTCGTTGTTATACTATTAACTGTTGAAATTTGTGCAATAGGCTTATTAGTACTATACATTCTCTCGTCTACTAAAAAAAAATCTCACACCTTTCTTTAACCACCACAGGTCACCATAAGCCTCCTGGACGTGAACGACCAGTCGCCAGAGTTCGTCAGCAGTAACCAGACATCAATTTTGGAAAATGCAGCCATCAACTCTGTGGTCATGGCTGTCAAAGCTGTGGACAAGGACGAGGGTCGCAACGGCTACGTGGAGTACGGTCTCGAGTCAGAACACGGCTCGGTTCCTTTCTCCCTTGGTGCAGTCGACGGTGTTCTCCGGGTAGCCGGTCCTCTGGATCGCGAGCAACGCGCCAACTACACTCTGAGGCTCACCGCTAAGGACAGAGGCGAACCAGCCAAGTCTACAGTACAAACAGTTCAGCTGTTGGTCCTCGACGAGAACGACAATTCGCCGATCTTCGATCCAAGACAGTACAGCGCAAGCGTTGCCGAGAACGCGAGCATCGGTGCTAGCGTGCTGCAGGTACGAGATGTTTGAGAAAATCCCACTCTATACTCCCCCACTTAATAATTCAATCAGATCGGAGAGTCTGCGCACACATAACTCGCAAAAATTCCCATCCTCTGGCTGGACTCGATAAATCACCGAATAAAATGAAATCTCTGGCATTCCCAGAGAGACTGCGCGAGAATAAGCTCGCGCGATAACCAGCTCCTCGCTGGCAAGTCGAGGAAAAAAAAACGAACTTACTGCTGCTGCTGCTGCTCATCCCCCTCGTGTAACAATCGTACAATCGCGTAAACCCACCGGCTAGCAACACCCATATCCCTTCGCGCGAAAAAACAAAGCAAACGAGAACTGCTGCTTAAGAGAGCTACTACCTACATCTCGATGTCCTCTCACACACACACACACACGTATACTCACGCTTCTTCTTCTTCTTCTTTCTCTCGGCTGTTAATAGGTGTCGGCGCTGGACAGGGACGAGGGTGCGAACGGCCGGGTGCGCTACAGCATCGCGGCGGGCGACGACAATCGCGACTTCACCATCTCGGAGGACGGCGGTGTGATCAGGGTCGCCAAGAACCTGAACTTTGAGCGCAAGGCCCGCTACAGGCTACAGGTGCAAGCTGAGGATTGTGCGCCAGAACTAGGCGGTGAAGCTCTTGTCGATGCTGCAGAGGTCGTCATCAACTTGCTCGACATCAACGACAATGCACCGGTTTTCCTCGACTCGTCGTACCTCGCTCACGTCATGGAGAACATGCTGCCACCGGGCGGAGGCTTCGTCATGCAGGTTTGTGTCGGATTATTATTTGAGATTGAATTAACGAGTGACGCCTGATATATGGCTGCGGTCTTTATTTATAATATATAAAGAAGACGTTTTCGTATTATAATGCGAGCTGCTGCTGCTGGCCGTGTTTAACACGGGAGAATAAAAAAGAACATCGTGTGTGACAAACAGGTGAAGGCGTACGACGCGGACACGCCGCCCTACAACGATCAGGTCCGCTACTTCCTCAAGGAGGGTGACACCGACTTGTTTCGGATAAACGCCAGCACCGGTGACATCTTCCTACTGAGGCCTCTCGACCGGGAACTCGTCTCCGAATACGTTCTCACTCTCGTCGCTATGGACACAGGTAAGAGACTTTTTTTTAATCATATGTATAATACAGCCAGCACAGAGAGATATTCTCTAAATCAAACAAACAATAAGCGGCAATAAATCACGAGCAAGCCCCTCGTATATAATACACACAAATATTTGCATGCCACTGGAGGCATAGTATTCTGCTCTCGCGCGCGCGCGGCGTGATTCGCTATTTCGTCACTGCAGCGCACCGAAAGAAGGTTGACGCAGCCCGACAACTGACAAGCGACAAGCGATCAAGAGCCGCTCGCTCTCCTTTACAGCCTCAATAAAGCGAGATAAGAAGCGCCGATAAGAAAAGGCGCGGAGGAGTAAGCCACGTCTCGTTAGCCTTTTGTCCGCATATACAGCCAGGAGAGGCTTCAAAGCGATTTTCTTTTGCTTCCAGCACTCTCTTTCTCGCTTTTTGTCAATCGATCGCGCGATTTATTTCGCCTCCACCACCACCACCACCACGGGAATGTGTATAGGAGAGCGGTGTTTTTCACGAGAGCTTTGTACGGTCGCTTTCTAAATCTACGGTGTATTGTGCGCTGGGTTAATCGGATTTCTTTTTTTTTCAGGAATATTTTGAATACCTTTCTTTTATGGACGTGAAAAATCGCAGTAACCTCATTGCCTGCTAGTCAATTAACGCGTTTCACGCTGCTGGGACACTTCCGTCGTGCTTCGAACGGTAGAAGTCAGCTTCACTAGGTCGTTTCGGTCTACTTTTTTTTTTCTTCTGTTGAATCCTCTTATCGAGCCCAGACGATCGATCGTTCGCAAAGTCGAGCTTGCAGGGGGCGCAGACTGGTAGGAATCTGGTAGAAAGCAACTTTGTTTCTCTCTCGAGCAAGCCTAATTCGATGAATAATTTATCGACGATTACGAGGTAACGAGTTACACCAGACTATACCGACCTGTTTCTGAAACCTCCCATCATGATGGTCGTCGGCAGCTACTCTCCGCCTTGATGCTCTTCATTCGCTTGATCATCGAGTACCTGAGAGTATTATAGTCTGTCAACGGAACGGATTTAGAAATGTATATTTAGGATGATTCCCATAAAAAAAAGAAGAAAAAAAACAGAGAAACGAAGTATACACGCGTGTCTACCAGCAGTAAATACTTCACACTTCAAATAACGCAATCCTTCAACTCGCATATATCGACTCCGAGAATCCTCCCACCAATATACCAATGCGTATATGTGTCTCCTCTCATACAAGCTCTTGTTCGTCTCTCGAGGTCCCACAGCTCGTAAATCTTTTCTCCCTCACAAAGTGTATACCACACACTCGTGCGCGCAGGTCGCTTCGTTGATGTCGAACTTCAAATTGAACACGTTGTCCCTTACACGAATCCTCCCGTGAAGATGATCAACGTTGAGACCAGGGTAATAACCATATATACGTATACATGTATAAAAGTTCAGGTGCAGGTCGAAGACCGAGTGACATCTGAACTCGTGTGTATAGTACATATAGATACCCGTTATATGTATATACCACGGGGTTCCGCTAATTACTCGCGATGACTGGGAGGAACTTTACGAATCCTCCGTTTCCTCGCTATACCTAATTGCTTGCTCGAACGTCTAGACATCAGAAAGAACTCGTGCAGTATACACACGTGACTCTTGTATATACTTACACGACTGATCGACGGAAAAAAAAAATTATTCGTCGCGATACGAATCGTTATATACACTGTATACTCTTTATCCTTTATTATACTGGTAGCTCTCGATTCTTTTGAAACTATATGTATAATAATAATAATACAACAGGTTCGCTTGTACATGAAAGGATATGCGACTGCGATAAAATCGGCGCCGCGACATTTTAAAATTTCGCTGCGTAACGTTCTAGCTGACGCTTCTCCAATAGTATATATAAACATGCAAATCAGGACCGCATTTGAATAATAATCTTGCCGAATTTCACGAAACGCACAATGAGTTCTTGATTGGCAGCATATACAGGTATATACAATATTGCCGCAATCAATCGGGGTAATCCTCGGGCAACGGAATTCCTCGAAGAATAATACGAGAACACAGTACGTATCGGTCGCCGCCGCCGCCGCCGCCGCCGCGAGGTTTGATGCACAGATAATCCTCCGCGTGTTCTCCTCCTTTTTCTCTCTCTCTCCCTCTTGCAGGAGCAGCAGCTCACGTGCAAGTCACTCGAGGGAGCCTTATTTCTCTACCCAGCTTATATAAGCCTCCATCTCTTTCGCTGGTCTGCTATTCCACATTTATCCGGCGCAGCGCAGCTCATGTGTGTGTGTGTGTGAGAGTATCTCCATCTCCTTTCTATCTCCGATCTTCGCGTATTCCCTCTCTCACACTTGCATCAGCCGCTCCTTCTTCCTCTCTCCTTCGTCCTGTGTATAGTGTATATATATACCTATACAGGGACGGCTGTCCCGTGTCTCATACTTTATGCCTCGCCCATACTTTATGACCAAGGCTCGCCTCGGTATTTTGTAGAGAGAGAGAGGAGAGGAAGCCCTTCGATCATGCGTGTGCTGCTGCTGCTGCTGCCTCTTTGGTCCCCTTAATTTTTGGCGCCTCTCTTTCACCCTGTGCGTGTATGTGTGTGTGTGTCTTTGTGCAGCGAGGGGCGACTATTATTTTTTCAGAATTTTCTGAATATTCATGCGACGATCGGCGTAAAAATCGAATTTTATAATACACCGTCACCGAAAATCCGTAATTAAACGCTTAATTACCAACGCCGCTGCGCTGCAGCCGCGCCAAAAAGTCAATTCCACCATCAGCGGCTTCAGCCAAAGGCTCTTTCTATATATACCTATACGTGTGTGTGTGTGTGTGTGTGCGTGTGTATACTATAAAAGAAGCAACGAAAGCAAAGCCATCCCTCAGCCGCTCAATAATCCCGTCTCTCTCTCCCATACACAATATAACGTGAGACGCCTATACACACGACTCTCTCTCTCTCTCTCGTGTGCACGCTTTAACCATTTCATTATTAACGCAATTCACGTTTGCGCAAATCATAAATCTCGCGCACTTAAAGCGAGAGACTTGCTGCTGCTGCTGGGCGATGCTTTTCGCGTAATCGTCGCGATCCGTAAAGCAAAAAACGAGTCCGCAAAAAGAAGAAACTGCTATATGTATGTGTGTGTGAGACGTGGGATGAAAAGGACTGTGTAAGTATGTGTGTGTGTGTCTGAATATTCTTGGGAGAGACAAAGTGGACCCTGAGCACAGGACCTTCTAATGGGCCATATACTCGTGAGATGCGACAAATCTCTTCTCCGCACGCTTTTCAAAGCTCCTGCTGCTACTTCTTATTAATATCGTTATTGTTGTTATTAATGCGAGGGACACTGTATATATAGTCGTGCTCTGGGAACGCCAGATTTATCGCGCACTCGAAATTAATTCTTTCTCTCTGTATGTGTATACAACTCACTCGGCATCTCTCGGTTTTCGAATATATATATAGTATCAAACGCGTGTCTGCACATTATACGGTGCGTATATAGTTGAGACGTTGCCGGGATTTCCGTGCGAGAAAACGTTTTGATCGTATGCGCGTTTGCTTATATTGATATTGTTAGCCCGAGTTATTAATGGCTACCGCGCGACACACACACACACACACACACAAGTATATAAATCCCAGCGATTTATCGCCGAGATTCTGGTTCCGAGAAGCTTTTTTTTTCCTTTCCACCACGGATTATGCAATCGAACTTCAAAGACGATCTCTCTCTCTCTCTCTCTCTCTCTCTGTGTCTGTACCCGCGCAATTATAATACAAGTGTGTATAGAGTGATTAATGCGCGTTATTTCTTTTTTTTTAAACGCTCTAAGCTCTTTAAAAAAGAAGAAGAAGAAGAAGAAATGTTCTCGATAAAAATCGAGAGAGCCAAGCGCGCTCCAATTTAAAGCACGATATTCAAATTCGCCACCGGCGAGGAGACCTATACACTCTCTCTCTCTCTCTCTCTCGGATAAGACTGATCCGGATTTTTTTCGCTAATAAGTGGCCACGACCATCGCCTCGAGGACACATATCGCAGCCGAGAATTACAAGCCACAAGCGCGATTATCATAATCGACGCGACGAGCTTAATATACGATTATCCGCGGCATCGGCGATGTGTGTATGTGTGTATGTATATTCGGAGGAATTTTCATGTATAATATATAAAGGGATTTTAATAGTTTTAAATCGGAGCGAGTCTCGTGTTATATATAATTGAGGAAGTCTATTAACAAATGATGATAATAATGGAGAGACAGAGACAGGGACACATATACACATACTATATATACCTACAGCGAGGAAAAATCGTCGCGAATGACACAGCGCGTCGGATATAATCAATTCCAAAAGAGCCTCTCCTTTCAATTTGTATCCTTCGCGCGCGAGAGAGTCTCCCATGTCTATACGTATATATATGTGAGAGAGAAAGAGGGGAATAGAGAGAGAGAGAGAGAGAGAAAGAAATAAATACCTCTGCAGCATGAGGCTCTGAAAAGATATAGCTCGAGGGATCGGCTCTAGAAGTAGATTTTTTTACGAACATTGTCGTTGAGCTACTATATAATACACGAAAACAGTTTTAAAAACGGTATATAATACCAACCGTTTTTTTCTCGAAACAAAATTACGAGAATATTATGTCTAACTCTAACGGAGCTGCATCTAAACAAATACTTTCGAAAACTACGCGCTATAAACGCATACAAGCAGCAGAGAGAGAGAGAGAGAGAGATCGAAACTATGCATACTTTTTCCATCGGGCCGTACAAAGGGATATGGAAATGCTCGTAAACGGCGCGCGCAAGCGCGAGAGTAAAGACGAGGAAATATGAAAAGTCGTATAAACCGCACGCGGTTGTAAAGAAAACGACAAAGACTCTTCCTTAGATATAGCCTCAAGGGAAATATTAAATATGGACGAGAAGGACACGATGGTATAGAGGAAGCTCGATGTAATAATATGAATGAATTAACGCTCGATATCCTCGCTCTCGATACGATCTAATAAAGTATACTACTATTACTATGCGGCGAATAGAAAAAAAGAAGTTAAGAGAGAGAGAAGGAAGAGGAAACATTAAGCGCGCGAAAACACCGATCCGTATACGAGAGAAAATATCGAAGAGGTATCAGCAGTATAGACTAGTATAATATAAGAGACACAGAGAAAGAGAGAGAGACAAATAGAAAGCGAAGGAAGAAGAAGAAGACGGATAAAGGGCAGAGAGAGAGAGAGGAAGGCAGATAACTTTTAAACCCGCCAGTTCTCTCTCTCTCGGACACATCGGACAATGGCGACGCGAGCCTGACAGCACAAGGTCGAGAGTCTACCTATACCATATACTCGTCTCTCTCTCTCTCTCTCTTGGACGATTACGAGCGCTCTTTTCTGACCCCCGCCAGTTTGCATATTTCAATTCGCGGAATGCTGATTCCGATGCCTTCGGCGGCGGCGCGAGCGCGACGCGATGTTGATTGATTGCCCCGGAATGAGTGCGAGGGAAAAACGCCTTTTCTTTTCAACCGGAGAGAGGTATTGCGACTTTTGTTGCTGGCATAGGTATGCGAGGGGATGCTATTTTTGGAACGTGTATTTTTTTTTGTTTGTTGAATTTTATTGAGAAGAAAAGTAATTCTAATTAAGAATTAATTTAGCCAACGTTATAGGAAAAATACACGGGAGCCGTATACAACACGTCGCCGTCAAGTCCTAAAAATAGATACACACTGTACGCGTGTCGTTCAGAAAAAGGCAACTATGTGTATAAAGACTTTAACGTCGCGGTCGTTATACCACCTTTATCCACTAATTACACACACACAAGCTTGACTATAAAGCTAACGATGATAAAAAAAAAACAAATTCTGTCAACAGGTTCACCACCGTTAACCGGCTCAGGAATCGTACGCGTCGTCGTGCTGGACGTAAACGACCACAGTCCAGAGTTCAACCGTCAAGAGTACCGAGCTTCGGTCACAGAGAATCTTCCAGCCGGTGCCTGGGTCGCTAATCCTCTGGCCAACGACAAGGATGAAGGACTCAACGCCAGAATCCGGTAAGACGATCTTTTCTCTCTATATATATTTTTTTTTCTCGCAGAGGCTTAACGTCGCGGAATTCGATCTCCGGAATTTTTGGGGGATTATTATCGTCGCATCTCTCGTAAAAGAGAGAGAGAGAGAGTAGGGTATATAAATCGATTCGTGGGGATATTATGGATTATGCAAATGTTGCGTAAACACGTATATGTGACAATGTCACATGATGACTGAGCTTTAATAATTCCTTCAACAGATACAGTCTACTGGGTGACAAGGCCGAGAGGTTCCACGTGAATTCGAGCACCGGTGAGATCGTTACTCTTGAGAGACTGGACCGTGAACAAACTGCTGTCTATCATCTGACATTAGTTGCTCAGGATTCAAGTCCTACGGAACCTAAGGCTGCTGCTGTCAATCTTACCATTACCGTCACTGATCTCAACGACAATGCGCCAAGGTTTGCTAGTCCGAGATACACGGCTTACGTTCCTGACTCTACCGGAAAAGGTATGTGTTGTTGTTTCTTCTTTGTGATTATAATAGTTACTTTATACTTATTGTGTAATGCATATTCAGGTGACTTCGTCTTCGGAGCAAAGGCAACGGACGACGACGACGGAGAGAACTCGCGGATCGTCTACCGACTTCATGGTAAAGACTCGCATCGGTTCGCGGTCGATCCACACAGTGGTGTGATTCGAGCCCAGGAGAAGCTCTCCAGTGGAGGCCGGAGTATGTACCAGCTGCAGATCGAAGCCTCGGACTCTGGCGTTGAACCCCGATCAGTTTCGGCCGACCTGGTCGTCCACCTCTGGGAACGCCAGCTGTTTCCCAGTTTCAGACCTACCACCGCTACGAGGTTTACTCTCATAGAGGATGTGCCTGAGGGTAGGGTTATTACGACCCTGAGTGCTACCACCCCGAAAGAGGGACCGGCTAGTGACCTGGTTTTTGGAATGGCTGGGGGTAACGTCGGAGAGGCGCTGAGGATCGAACCGCATACCGGAGAGGTGAGGCTCTATATTTACAAAATTGAGTGTGTGTGTCATTGAAATGAGAAATCTAATAACGGGTGTGATGCTTCAGGTCGTCATTGCATCCGGATTCGACTACGAGACGGCGCCGCATTACGAGGCCTGGGTCGAGGTTCGCGATTCCGGTGAGCCATCACTTCGCAGCGTCATTCAGCTTCTAGTCAACGTGACCGATGCCAACGATAACGCGCCGGTTATGGATTCGGCCGTGTACAACGCTTCCGTTCCCGAGGAGGAGTATCCTCCGATGTTTGTCACTAAGATTTCTGCGAAGGATGCTGACTCCGGTAGCAACGGGGAGGTCACTTTTCACCTGATGAACGACTTTGACGAGACATTCGTCATCGATGAGGACAGTGGAGAGATCAGTACCAATGCTAAATTGGATCGAGAAGAGGTGAGGCGTCGTGTTGTATTATTTTGTGTGATGCGACGTGCATTTTGTAACCTGATTTACTTCTTTCAGATATCTTCCTACGAGCTGACAGTGGAAGCTCGTGATCGGGGCACGCCGCAGCTGACAGGCACCGCGACGGTCCTGGTCACGGTTCTGGACAAGAACGACAACCCGCCGCGCTTCACACGGTTGTTCAGCGTCAACGTCACCGAGAACTCGGAGATCGGCGCGTTCGTCATCCGCATCACGAGCAGTGACCAGGACATCGGTGCCAACGCCAACGTCAGCTACAGCTTCACCGGTAACCCCAGCAACAAGTTCGCCATCGACCCTCTCAGTGGCAACGTCACTGTTGCCGGTCACCTAGACCGCGAAGTCCAGGACGAGTACCTGCTCAAGGTGACGGTGGTAGACGGCGCCTGGGGCGCGGAGACACCACTGACCATCACCATCCAGGATCAGAACGACAATCCTCCAGAATTCGAGGAGGAGACCTACCACTTCCACTTCCCGGAGCTGCAGGGTAGGATGGCGCACGTGGGTCAGGTCGTCGCTACCGATCGCGACAAGCAGGGTCCGAACTCCGTCATCTCCTACAGTCTGCTGCAACCATCCGATCTGTTCACCGTCGATCCCGCCACGGGAGACATATTCAGCAAGAGAACTCTGCGTTACAAGCACACCAAGAGACCGACCTCGCCCGAGAACGTTTACTCGCTGTACGTCGTGGCGACGGATAACGGCAAACCACCGCTGTCCTCGAAGACGCTGGTCTATGTGAGCATCGTCGATGCCAACAACCACGCGCCCAGGTTTGAACAACGCGCCTATTTGTACCCGGTACCCGAGGGTTACCCCAGCAACAAGAAGATCGCCCAGGTACATGCCTCGGACGACGAGGACTTTGGCGTGAATGCGGAGATCGAGTACTCCGTGGCTGCCGGTAACGGCAGCGATTACTTCTACGTCGAGCCCAAGTCTGGCTGGCTATACGTCAAGAAGAGCCTAGCCGAGTTCCGTACCGGCAGTGCGTTCTCGCTCAAGATCCGAGCGACCGACAAGGGCGTGCCTCCGCAGAGCGACGAGGTCTGGGCTACTCTGGTCATCACCGGAGAGAACCGTCACGCGCCGACCTTCGCCGCCGTCAGTTACCAGGTGAGAGTGCCGGAGAACGAGCCCGTGAACACCACGATCCTGACCGTCAACGCCGTGGACTCGGACGACGGGCCAAACGGTATGGTCAGGTACGAGATCTCTGCCGGTAACGAGCGACACGAGTTCTCTATCCACCCGATCACCGGAGCAGTGACAATCCTCGAAGCTCTGGACTACGACACCATTCAGGAGTACAGACTCAACATAACCGCGAGGGATCTCGGCTTCGAATCGAAACATGCCATCGCCACGCTCACCGTAAACGTGTCCGACATCAACGACAACCCGCCGACGTTCAACCAGAGTCTGTACGAGGCTTATCTACCCGAGAACTCACCTGCTCAACACTTTGTCTTCAAGGTCGTCGCCAAGGACGTCGATTCTCCCAAGTACGCCGTCATTCAGTACAGGATTCTGGGTGGAACCGGTAAGGAGCACTTCCAGATCGAGCAAAACACCGGTATCATCAAGTCGAAGATCAGCTTCGACTACGAGGAGGCCAACGAGTACACCCTGGACATCGTTGCCGCTAATCCCGACACGAATCCTCCTATGCTTGGCTTCACTACTGTCCTCGTACACATCACGGGAGTTAACGAGTTCTATCCCAAGTTCATTCAACCGGTCTTCCATATGGACGTCTCCGAGAGCGCAGAGGTTGGAACATCCGTGGGACTGGTACAAGCTACCGATCAGGACGCGGGCGTCGACGGAAAGGTGTTCTACCTCTTCGTCGGCTCCTCGAATGATCGAGGATTCTCCATTGGACCCGAGACCGGAATCATCAGTGTGTCCAGGAGGTAAGTCCACTTTTATCTAGACTCTCAGAGCAAATTTTAATTTTACAAACTAAACGTCTATAACGTACGATCGGTCATTCTCTAGGCTGGATCGAGAAACGCAAAACCGCGCTATTCTAACAGTAATGGCGAAAAACACGGGCGGCATCCGTGGCAACGACACCGACGAGGCTCAAGTCATCATCTCTATCCAGGACGGCAACGATCCACCCGAGTTCCTGCAGACACTCTACGAAGCTAGCGTCTCGGAGGGCGAGAGCGTGGGCTCACGTATCGTGACGGTCCGCGCAATCGACAAGGACGTACGCCCGCAGAACAACCAGTTCTCGTACTCGATAATCGGCGGCAACATGGGCCAGACCTTCAAGGTCGACCCTCAGTCCGGTGATATCGAGACCGCCAAACTCCTCGACAGGGAAACCATGTCCAGCTATGAACTGATCATTGGGGCGATCGATACCGGCAGTCCACCCCAGACCGGAAGCGCCACTGTGAAGATCGAGCTGCTGGATGTCAACGACAACGGACCCGTATTCGATTCCACCGACGTGATCGGTTACGTCAGCGAAAACGAACCTGCTGGTACTAGTATCATGACCCTCAGCGCTACCGATCCAGATCTACCGCCCAACGGAGCGCCGTTCTCCTACAGACTGATCGGCGGCAAGCAGATGGATCTCGTCAGCTTGGAGAAACACTCGGGAATACTCAAGACCACCAGGAGCTTGGACAGAGAAATCGCGCCTCAACTCGATCTTTTGGTAAGTCTCGTGCTCTTCATCGAGGGAGTCGACACACTAATTTTTTTAAACCCTAGCATTATAACGATATTAGAAAATGATACCTCACTCCCGTCATTGTCACGTCAACCCTTTTTTAACTAAAACGAAAACAAAAAACATTACAGGTCGAGGTAGAGGACTCAGGCACACCACGTCAGTCCAGTGAGCACGCGATCACGGTCTACGTGCTCGACCAGAACGACAGCCCATCGAGTTCGCGCTCGGTCCACGTGATGGTGAACTCGTTCAACGGGCAAACGCCGCTGGGCAAGATTGCCGACGTCCATCCCAACGACCCTGACACCAGTGGCGACTACAGCTGCAGGATTATCCAGGCAGGCTCGGCTAGCGGTGTCCTCGGCATCCCTGCCGCTTGCGATTTGCATGCCGCCAGGATCACGCCAGGTTGGTAGTGCAACGATCGTAAATAACATGCCGAAAATTGCCGGAGAAAGAGATTGCTCCTATTAATTATTCATTCGCGTGCGCGTGTCTCGTATCGAAAGGGGGGGAGTCTGCTGCCCTTGATTTATCATAGTTGTTCCTCGAGGCGACGCGTTGGCTCGTCGTTTTTTGTCGGCGATTTTCGTGTTTTATGCGCAGGTTTGCATAATTCGTCCACTTAATTCGCGCTTCGGAAATTCAAATTCGTTTTTCACACCGAAATTTCCGATGCGAAAAATAAATGATTTATTCCCGCTCGTTATAAGTATATACACCGGCGTTCGGACAATATGCATGTAATTAATCCTCTTCTGGTCGACAGGTATCGGTTACTCTCTCAGCGTGTCTGGCAACGATGGTCGGCATCCGGACGTCGTGTCCAAGGTCACTGTCGAGTTCGCCACTTTTTCCAATGCCACGGTTGAGAACAGCATCACGATGCAGATATCTCGATTGAAGGCAGCCGATTTTCTGAGCAAGTACTATCGAGCTCTTCTCGAGCTGCTGCAAGAGGAGTTGGAGATCGGCGACACGCTGAGTATATTCAGCGTCGACGAGAAGGAGAACCACATCGAGGTGTACATGGTGATATCCTCGCCGCAGGGCTATCGTAGCAGGCAGGAGGTCAAGGATTTCCTACAGAGGAGACGCAGACAGATCGAGAGTCTCATCGACGGCTCGCAGCTGACCATTGGTTATTCGCCGTGTAAGAACGATGCCTGCGATAACGGAGGAGTCTGCAGCGACCAGGTTGTGGTTTACGAGAACGCGAGGATCACCGACAGTCCGACTCTGATTTTAACTTCGCCGAAGGTCGTGCACGAGATGGTCTGCAAGTGTCGCGACGGATTTACTGGAGAGCGATGCGAGAAGAAGCAAGACCCCTGTGCTCCCAATCCTTGCCAATCTGTAAGTCCATCTTAGTTTATTTAAATCTTTCGGTTTGACTTTACTTGAACGAATGTTATATAACTTGAATATCTAAATTTTCAGGGTGGTCAGTGTCGTCGCATGGGCTTTGACTTCCACTGCAGCTGTCCGGCTGACCGCGAGGGTCGTCTCTGTGAACTGGAACGTGGTGACGCCTGTGCCAGCAGTCCTTGTCGCAACGGAGGCAGCTGTAAGGAGAGTCCCGATGGCTCGAGTTTCTTCTGCCTTTGTCGCGCGGGCTACCGAGGCAACCACTGCGAGGTGCTCACCGACTCCTGCAGACCCAATCCGTGCTTGCACGGTGGACTGTGCGTGGGAGAGAAACCTGGGTAATTATCGGCACATCAACGGTTTTTAATATAAAAAGAAAATAAATGAAAATAACGTTGGTTCTTTTTTGCAGATACCGTTGCAGTTGTCCCGAGGGCCGTTACGGCAGGCACTGCGAGCGCTCGACATTCGGCTTCGACGAACTCTCTTACATGACTTTCCCTGCACTCGATTCCAACACCAACGACATCACCATCGTCTTCACCACCACCAAACCAAACTCTCTGCTGCTCTACAACTACGGGCCTCAGAGTGGCGGACGCTCCGACTTTGTCGTTCTCGAGCTAGTCGAGGGTAGGCTGGTGTTCTCGTGTGGTGGTGCCAGGAGTGCCATCACTTCTTTGACCATCAAATCCGAGAGGTCTCTGGCCGATGGAGGCTGGAGGAAGGTAACCGCGACCAGGAACGGAAGAGTAGTGTCTCTGAGCGTCTCGAGATGCAAGGAACACGGCGACGTGTGCGACGAGTGCAGACCCGGCGATGCCACCTGCTACGTCGACGATGTCGGTCCGATTGGGTAAGTCGACTGCCAGATATAAATGAATTCGGATGCATTGATTAAGAAGCTTTCATTCTAACGAAATTCATCGCCTTTTTCAGAACACTGAACTTCAATAACAATCCTCTGATTCTCGGCGGTCTGCTGAGCTCTGATCCGGTACTCGAGCGTCCCGGTCAGTTGCATTCGGACGACTTTGTCGGCTGCGTGCACTCTGTCTCTATAAACGGTCGTGGATTAAACCTCACCAGTCCCTTGTCATCTCGTGGAGTCAAGCCGACGTGTCCCAGGTCGGAGAACGGGCCCTGCTCCCGGTCGACCGCCAGGGAGAGAGACAATCTCTGCGGACACGGTACCTGCTACGACAAGTGGAACAAGCCGGCCTGTCAGTGTGGTAGGATCACCGCTCCCAACTGTCAGGGCGCACTCGAGTCGGTCAATCTCAGCGAGGGTGGTTATATCGAATACAAGGTAAGAGTCGTTGGTCCATCTCTTCAATTGTTATGTTATCTCTTACTGAAATTCGGTAATGTTAATTGAACTTAATTTCCTTTGCTCAGATCTCCGAGAAGCATCGAAGGATGCAGCTGTTGGAATACCTTTACGGCGGCATGACTCTCTGGCACGGAGGCCTCTCGTCCCATTACACAGAGGAGAATCTCGTGCCACTGATCCCGAATGCGACCCCAGCCAAGAGCATCCACTTAATGTTCCGCACGGTGAAGCCCGACGGCGTGCTCGTCTACGCCGCCAGCAACAAGCACTTCACCTCGGTTGAGCTGCGCAACGGCCAGATCAGCTACTCGTCTCTGCTCAGCTCGCCCGTCAACATGAGCGGCTCGGTCGAGGTCAGCCTGGCCGACGGCCGCTGGCACAATCTGACTCTTCACGCCCACGCCAGAGGTCTCAAGCTCTACATCGACGGTACTCTCACCGGCGACGAGCTCGACTCCGCCGGGGTCCACGACTTCCTCGACCCTTATCTCACGCTGCTCACCATCGGTGGTGTCAGACGCGATCAGTACCTCGCCCACGACGGCCTTCCCAGAGCCTTCGAAGGTTGTATGGCCAACTTCACCATCAACGGTGAGGCCCAGCCTTTCAACGGCTCAGGTTCCATCTTCCGCGACGTCGTCTTTTACGGCAAGGTGCACCTCGGCTGCCGCGGTCCCATCGGCATCACTGCAGCCACGGCGGCCGATCCCCTCAGCGTTGGCATCACCCTCGTCATAGTCTTCTTCATCATTCTCCTGGTAGCAATCCTCGCCAGTTTCGTCATCTTCCGGCTGCGCCGGCAGAACAAGGAGAAGTCAGCCAGCACCGTTGTCAACAAAAACACCAACGCCATTATCACCGGTAACAGCCTGGTTGGCGGGCCCCAATCCGATAACCTCATGTCTCGTCACGAGAACACTTACATCTCCGACGGCTCGGACCTGCGCAACATGGGCCACCTTGGTCCCGAGCTCATCTCCAAGAAGTACAAGGAACGCGAGATGAACAGCAGTTCCGTTGCCGCAGCAGCCGCCGCCAACGAGCACCAGCGGCCCCAGAGGCCCGACATAATCGAGCGCGAGATCAGTAAGTCACCGCCCATCCGGGACGAGCATCCTCCGCTGCCTCCACCCAATCACTCGCACGAACACAACCAGGAGCCTGACATGCCGGAGCATTACGACCTCGAGAACGCCAGCTCCATCGCGCCCAGCGACATCGACATCGTTTACCACTACAAGGGCTACCGGGACGGTATGCGCAAGTACAAGGCCACTCCACCACCCATCGCAGGCTACGGTAATCACCACAAGCACGCCAACCAGCAACACCGGCACGGCGCCGGTTTCCCCGCCCGGGCTATGCCTCCGCCCTCGGTTGGCCAGCCCCAAGGATCCGCACCGAAGCTTCTGCAGAGCACACCGCTCGCCAGGCTCTCGCCCAGCAGCGAGCTCTCGGCCCAGCAGCCGCGTATCCTCACGCTCCATGACATTAGCGGTAAGCCCCTGCAAAGCGCCCTCCTGGCCACGACCTCATCCTCGGGTGGTGTCGGCAAGGACGCCATGAACTCCAACAGCGAGCGCAGCCTCAACTCGCCTATCATGAGTCAGCTTTCCGGCTCCACGGCCAGTCGCAAGGTCCAGCAATCGGCAGCTGAGGCCGCCGGCAACGGCGTGTCATCCGGACCCATGGGCCTCACCGCCGAGGAGATCGAGCGGCTAAACTCCCGACCGCGCACTTCCAGTCTCGTCTCTACCCTCGATGCCGTCAGCTCATCCAGCGAAGCTCGGGGCCCTGGACCACTCGCTCATCTTCACAGGCCACCAGCTGAGCGACTCAAGCGAAGAAACTCCTCGACCACCGACGAGAGCGGTAACGACAGCTTCACCTGCTCCGAGATCGAGTACGACAACAACTCGCTGGTGGGCGACAAACGCTCGGACGACCACATCTACAGTAAACCCGAGGGTGAGGTGGTAACCCGTAGCGGTGAGAGTCCCCAGTCGAGCAAACCACCCTTGCCACCCAACATCAACTACGACGGCT
Source organism: Cecidostiba fungosa (assembly GCA_900474305.1). NCBI lineage: Eukaryota > Metazoa > Arthropoda > Insecta > Hymenoptera > Pteromalidae > Cecidostiba > Cecidostiba fungosa. The sequence goes on from UCOJ01000588.1 coordinate 76,685, forward strand.
TCGACAGCTCGTTTCGAGGTTCCCTGAGCACCCTCGTCGCATCGGACGACGACATGTCCACGCACATGGGTGGCTTGTACCGACCGAACGAGTCGTCACCCAATACTGCGCTCAGCTGGGACTACTTGCTCAATTGGGGACCTAATTTCGAGAGTCTCGTTGGCGTGTTCATTGACATCGCCGAGCTGCCCGATGGCACCAGTCGCGTGCCCAGTACTCTGAGGCTGCCCTGCAACAATATCGCCAAACCCTCCGAGGAATACGTCTGAGTGATCTTGCCATTTTTTTTTCTAACTTTATGTAATATGTAGTTTGAAAATTTCGCGGGACACCTTGTATCAGGGTGCGCCCGACGAACGTTGTACAGTCGATTTATCTATTGTTTTTACTATTATATAAAAGCCATGGTGCAATGTTCTTAAACACACGCAAGCGTAATTATCGATCGTTAGATTTTTAATTTATAGCATTTATAAGAGCATCGTTGTAAATTGTGCGGATCCGATGCTGTTCGAATAAATTTATATATTTATATGTGTAATTATTATATCTATAAATATCGTGCCTTCCAGTGTAACGTTTAAAGTCTGTTGATAGTTTAGGGAAATCGAGAGCACAGCGTTTTTCTAATTTTATGCGTAATTTATGAACTCTTTGAAATTCCAGCCATATTTTGTACTTGTATATGTTATATAATCGACGTGTAGAGTATATTGCAAAAGAACCTTCGTTCAAAATGCCAGACTGATCTTTTAATAATGTATAACGAGTAATATTGCCATTGATCGCGTCGATGGTTCCCTTTCTCGCGAGACGCCCTGTAAATTATTATATTTGTTACATTTGTAAATAGCGAGTACTCGTGAGAGAGGATGTTGTACAAAAGTAACTGCGAGAGACGCAATCTAATGTTATAGGATTACTATTTACTATATTTGTAATAAAGAATAAAATATAAAAATTATGCTATGCTTTTGTTTTTAAATCACCTTTTTTGCATTAGCCGTATATTACTGTATAAAATGTAAATTTAAAAACTTATATAAACGATCAATCAAACTGTAATAATCAAGTTTTGCATATGTAAAAACTCATCAAGATAAAGAACATGCATATATGTATGTACTTCAAAATTAGATTATTTTATCAACTTTTGCATAAAATCGAATTTTATTACAAACTTACTTTGGTGATGTATAATTTTGAGATTGATTTGCAAAAGATTTGGATAATGTGTCTGACATCTTTTCTAGATGGGTCTTAAATGAAAAGTCGTGAAATAAAGGTTTATTAAAAGTTTATTTCATATAAATATATGAATGTAGCCATGTTGATTAGGTTGTATAAATGGATAAAAAAAGTTTTTAAAAAATGGTTAATATAGTGTCTTTACAATTTGGTCTGTGACGAGGGATTACATGTATAGATTTGTACTATGCTTATAGAATTGTTCATATACAACTGACAGAAGTCACATAGTTACAGTCTTAAATATTATGAGGATATATTGCAGTCTTTTCTATAATTTCTTTTTTCAATTCATCAATAGTAACTGTACTTTTCTATACACATTAATTGGAGATAAGACTGAATGGATTATAAAATAAAGTACCTAAATGACATAAGATCTAATAGGTATATGTATTGCTAAATAAAAATGGGGACTCATAATGCCCTATCTTGTTTGTCATGAAAACATAAGAAGTCATTAAGAAACTAAACCCTGTATATAAATTCTTAGGCTAAAAACCAGCTGGTTCTTTTACTTCAAATGTAAATACTTTGATCAATCATTGTATACAAAGTAAATCTCAAGTTTTACAATCCTACTCTAAATTCATACTGTGCTCATTTTTTAATACTATCAAGTTTTTAAATAATATATATAATAACTGACTATAAATGGTCATGATAATCTTTTGATACTTTGAAAATAGCCTCTACAATTATTGATATCATTTCAAGTAGATGAAATCATTTAAAATTGATGATTTATACATAAATGCACATATCTGTATATGCATAGTTTGTTTTTAAAAATTTATAATTGCCACTTAATTTAGCGATAAACTGAATGTACTGAACATAAAAATATTTAAAGAATACATTTCAATGTAACAAAGGATTTGTTATCCTACTCTATTCTAACTAGTACTTCCTATACTTTAATACAAAACGGTATATAAAAATTATTACTTGTTATCTTGTATAAAAAATTACCAGTTGTCTAAAAATTCAAATCCGGTCTTCGGAATTTCAGGATCATGATTTAGCTGGGATGACTGATAACTGCTGTATGAGCTGGGAGTGTCAAGTAGCGCAGCTGATTCAATATCACTGGACTTCAAGTGTCCCCCAAAATTGATATTCATCTGATTCTTGTCACTGCCCACCTTGGCAGTCATTCGTAAGTTCTTCTGGGGCACCAGGTTTTCCATATCGTCATCGGAGCTGTTCTGCTGTATCTTCAAGAGAGAAGTCTTGTTGATCAACTTGGCAAAGATACCCTCCGAAGCCTCACTATCGATGCAGCTACTCCGAAGCGTACTGCAGTCCTCGGTAGAGAATATCGTATCCGAGTAGTTCTCTGTCTGATAGAAACTAATCTGACTAGAGGGTGGACTGTAGTTGTCCTCCAGAGAGTCGTCATGGTTCCTTATATTACAAGAGTTTGCATAATGAGAGGTATCAGAGATATAGCTAGTCATATTCTTAGTGCTAGTGTCAACAGTTTGGTCCAGGCAGTTAAGATTCATCTGCGACTGAGTCATGAAGGAGAAGGGAGCCGAGTGCTCGTCTTTCCAGCGTAGAGTCTGCAAAACCATCAAGCATTAAGATTCATCATTGCGAGCTATACAAACTATCATTAATACTAGTCGAATCAACTCACCGATCCAGTCTCATCGATCATGTACTTCATGCCAGTCTGTATCCTGAGCTTAGGATAGTAGTCGGGGAATTCTTTGGAGGAAGGATCTAGTTTCTTGGAGGCATATTTAAGCGCAAACTCAGGCTGGATGATAGTCTCATCCAGAGCTTGGTTACGTTCCTCGAGACTGAGGGTGTTCCACAGACCCTCGTAGGCATCCTTCGTCGCAGCAACATCTTCACCTATTCTCTTGGCCAGTGGATTGATGCTGTAAAGGTAGTCCTCGGCTATAGTACTCAGTGTCTTCGCGCTCATCTTGTCCAATCGATTGCACTTTTTTGATAATATCAAATGACACTCATCGATTTGCTTGGAAAACCTTCATGACATTGTTGTCGTTGGAAGTCGATGATGATTCTTGGCACGTGTTATTGTTTAGCACTTATTTGTGGTTTTAATCAATCATCGCTTTGGTCGATGTGTGATATGTATATTTATATCGCGACGAATGATTATTGTTGTCTGATAGTAGTGCAGTGCGAGGAGACGCACAGTACGTGTGACAACACCCTCTCCCCTCCAGTCTTGACTGCAGTATTTATTCTCCTTTTTTATTTGGTCGAGAGAGCGGACGACGCGCGTCGTGTAGCGCCACTTGGTGGTTGAATGGGAAACTATTACTTCGAGGATTTAAATAACATCTTTGAATTTGTTTACTCAAATCAAATAGACTAATTAATATAGAAACTTGTTATTAGTCTAACGTACAAGTTTTATAATGATATTCTACTTTTTGATAATTTTCTTATATAAATAATAGTTTTAACAATTTTTTGTATATATATATTTGGGTATTATTATAAATAAAAAGAAAATAAATTTAATATTCATTTGCGTCATATTTATTTATCAAAAATCATTTATATGTATAAATTTCGTCACAGTATGTTTTAATGAACTAATTAATGAGAGCAACAAGTTCCAGTGGGGCAACACGGCCCCGCGATCGGAGCCAGTTGTTCAGCCGATACGACCGCGCCGACCTTATGTTGATGAAGAGCATTGTGAAGCCTCTGCTTCTTCAGCGCGTGCTTGTAGTGGATGAGTTGCGCTAGTGCGTGAAGACGACTTTGTCCATTATTGTGATGACCGTGGTGGCCAGCAGTGCCGCCAACTTGACCTCCTATGCTGACCTGTCCTCCTGATGGTATCTGCGTACCTCCGACGATGATGATGTGGCTGGCTCCGTTGATTTGACTATCGGTACCGATCTGAGTTCCTGCAGCGATATGACCACCGCTGCCGATTCCACTGACAACGTTGACATGGCTTCCGGCACCGATATTTCCACCGAAACCAGCACCGCTGGCTCCGCCGATGCCGAACTGACCTCCTGCATGTTGACCACCGATACCGATACCGGAGCCAACTTGACCGCCGATACCGATCCCGGAACCTACTTGACCGCCGATACCGATTCCGGAGCCAACTTGACCGCCGATACCGAAACCGGAACCTACTTGACCGCCGATACCAACATGTCCACCGCCGCCGACGACGTTTATATGATTTCCAGTGCCGAAATCCCCACTGATTTCACTGGCAGTGTCGATATGGCTTCCGGCACCGATATTTCCGTCGAAACCCGCACCGCTGGATCCGCCAACGCTGGCGCCGATGCCGATTTGACCTCCGGTTCCTATTTGACCACCGATGCCGTGATGGCGATTGTTCTGCAACTGTTGCAGAACTCGAATCCTGTTCGTGGCGATGCTGTCTAGAAGTGTCGGTAAATGGGCCACCGCACCTCCGTCGTTATAGCTTACGCTTTTCGATATCTTTATCGATGTTCCCGATTTTGTTTTGATTTCCACACTGAAAATTAACAGTTATATTATTGTAGATTTTGTGAGATATATACGCGTGTGTATAGTGTACAATAACGATTTTCACTAAATAAGAAATAAGCGACTCCAAATAAATACGTTAAATTCTGATGAGAAGTATATAGTAAACAGAGAGACTTTACGTCAAAGTATTATGGATTTATTTAGACGCGCATTACTAAGCAAATTCAAACACTGAAATAATTGAATATTATAACACTTACTCTTTTTTGAAGTTTTCGTCGACTCCTAAGCTTCTCTTTTCTCTTGCAAGAGTGTCCTGCATCAGTCTGTCATCTGAAAATATAAAATTACAGTCACAAAATAAGAACAACGTAGAAATTTAAAAAGCCATTTAACAGCCGCGTGTCAAACACACTCACCCACACGCTAACGCATACACACAAATACACTCACACACAGACACACACACACACACATACACTATCTGGTTTGCCAAATAGGCCTGAAATGTTTTTTTATTTTTGTAATATTTATATTTATTGTACAACATAATGTACGTAAATAAATATCTTATTTAATCTAATCTAATCTCTCTCTCTCTCTCGCTCCTCCACCGCGCTCTCCTTTCCGCATCTTTTCGTTGGCTTTCGGCGCTCTCGACGTTGTGTACACACTATACTTCTCTATACTACACGCGCTCGGCTTTCTCTACCTAGCATAAACTGAAATAATGCTATCCCGCGTCAAAGCTTCAGGATTTACATTTCACCCAATCAAAACATTACAGACATAATTCAATTTATCCATAGATCACTACTTGTATACACTTTTTGAAAATTTGCAATTTCGCGACCCCGAAAATTGACTGGTTTAAAAAAATTTCCTAATTTATGAATTTTCACGATCACACAAAATTAAATAATAGAAAATTTTATCTTACGTAAATTCGTGGATTCCTTAGAATCCGCGGCCAGGGCAGCAACGGCGCTTAGTGTTAAAAACACAGACAACAGCTTCATGTTGTGAATAAAACAGGTGCAGCAAAATGTTTGTCGAAATTCACAGTATGCGACTGACTACATAGGCTTGTCCGAGCGCTTATATAGGGCCTGTTACCCCCGCTGCCTAATGAGCAACTTTCGCAAACATCCCTTCCCCCTCTCCGACGGCGGCTCGGCTGCTTGAAGCTACGCCGAATCGACACTGGGCCTCTCTCAATATATCAGAGAATTCCCCGATGTCATGTATTTAATAATTTTGTGCTCCCTTTTTGAAAATTTGCCATTTCGCGATACCGAAAAGTGACTGATTTAAAAAAAAATGTGGCTGACTCGGGGACAGCCAGTAGAAGTGAATACTGAATTAGGTGCGTTGTAGACTTCGTTTTTTTAGATAGGTAAAATAATAAAAATATGTTTATCGTTATTCATACATTATTTTATTTCTTACAAACTTTATTTATCTATGGTACCTGTGATTCTACCATAGATAAATAAAGTTTGTAAGAAATAACCAGTCAATTTTCGGGGTCGCGAAATGGCAAATTTTCAAAAAGTGTATATAAGTAGTGATCTATGGATAAATTGAATTATGTCTGTAATGTTTTGATTGGGTGAAATGT